>JAEUBA010000093.1:0-123132 GCA_018257865.1 Stereocaulon alpinum
GGTGTATGTTGGAGATGTCACTTGGCGCTGGACAGTAGGGGCTGCGGTGTTCTCATCTGTAGAGTCTTCGTATGCATTGCACGGAAGCTGTCGTCTCATTGCTTTTACTATGAGGTGCGTGATAGCAATTCATGCAATTATCAGCTTAGCGCCACTCAGCGGGCACTAAAGGAACCGTTTCCGCTGGCCCTCGACTGAAAGATTCGTCACGCTAAACTAGCGGCATATGCACCTTTCTGCACTTCCTGCACCTCGCAATCATGATGCATTCAAGGTGCTCTAGGTGCTATGAGCTACGTGCGTAACCATCTAGCTCGAACAACAACCACACCTGCGCAAATAACCTTCGCCCATCTGCCTATGTAGGCACCGTACATATGGGCCAACTTTATATGACACCGTCGATAAGACATCACACAAAGCACCGCACTCAGGCTGCTCATGTCCAAGTGCTGAAACGCAATGTGGTTGCAACCCGCCGGCCCCCTGACTGCGAGATGATGCAGCCTCGTCGATCGGGCAGTGCTGGCTTCGCTTACGTCTGCTCCACGAATGAACACCATGCTTGCATGTACGGGTCCAGTCAATGTCAATTGTAATTGCCAACTCAGCAAGCTCACCGGAGATAAGTTCCTTAGAAAGCGCAGTCTCGCACGGCCGGGGGAGACGACTTGTTCCCATGACCTGCATCTACGACCACCATCCGATACCACCATCCGCACAATTGCCAAGGCAACTTGGTATGATTGCCGAGAGCTCACTTGTGACTTGTTAATCAGGCAGATCACTCATGCACGTATGCCTTACATATATATGATGTCAAGGTTAGTAATCCAGCGGGTGCCTGCACTATCGAGTAGACGCAAATCGAGAGGTGCCTCGTATCCGCCTGCCATATTTGAAGAAGATGTACCTGGATCCGGTTTGTCAGCCCCACGTAAGCCTGTCCACGCCTCGTTGGGAGAGTTCCTCATTAACTTACGGGAACGGCGCCATGGCAAGGGTTAGAAACGCCAGGAGCGTGGTAGCCCATTGGAAGCCCAGTTTATTGTACACTGATCCACATATCAGCCCCTTAACCTCTGTCACGCGGCATTGCGACCGCTGACCGCCTTGATCGGGCAATTTCAAGCTCACTTTGAACGCCAAACAGCGGGAAAGCCGCTGCGAAGCTTGAACGTGCGAAGCTGTTCGCGGCCAAAGCACTCGCGGCGTACAACGGATAGGCATCCACCAAGAAGGTGAATACGCCAGAGAATACCAGCAACATACTATACAGCTGTCAGTCTGTATGTGTCCACCCGGATGCCGACAGGTGGGTGGGACTCACCCACTTGCAAACACCGCACTTCCGATTATCGGCACTGTGGCGTTCATCAGCACAGCTCCCCAAATAGACCTAACGCTTCGTCCCACCTATCCAATGTATCGACGGATATGTAGTCCAGGCAAACCTATACCGACGTCAGCTAGTAGATTCAGATGAGTATCACGAGTTCAGTGTCTGCCATCATACCAGAATAGGCCAACAGGAACTAGCAAACCACCAGCAATGGCAGGCGGCAAACGATACTCGGGTTCAGAACCTCCAGGCTAGATGAAACACTCCGAAGTCAGTATCGCCTGATTAAGAAGGATTCTGTAGCCCTGAAATCATGTCTACAGAACGAGAATTTGCGCGACATGCTTCAAGTCTGACTTCGCGTTTAAAGTGGAAGTCTGGAATTTGAAGATACGTACCTCCCCCCCGTTCTTTTCTCTATTGTTTACTAGCCTGAGGTAGTTGTAGTGCCACAGGGGATCTGTTGCGATTGCAAGTAATTGGCCAGCCAGGAGTCCCGAAAAACTCAGTCCGACCTGCCAGAGCTCGAAGTTGTGATTGTCCGTAAAGACAACCTCAAATGCTCCGAAGAACAAATAGAGGACACCAAGCAATAGAGCAGAAAAAAGGCAGAGGTTCAGACACATAGGCTCCAGCGTAAGGAGTAGGAACGGCCGATAGCACGATCTGAGGATTGTTTGCAGAATCGACCTCTGCATGACTTCAATGGGCGCCTTCCATTTCTCCTCACCCGTCTCCTTCCTCAACTTGATGGCTTTATGACGTAGAAGTACCGGGTGGTAGGTTTCGGGTACGAATGCAGCTATCAAGCCTAGCATGACAGCGGACCATATGATTAGGGTATAGAACGTCCATCGCCTGACTTATCAGTATGCATACGTACTCCAATTGCCGGAGCTGGACCCACCATGTGGTATACTGATTAATGAAGCCTGCAGCCATTGGTCCCAAAGGTGGTCCTATGAACGGAGAGGCGGTAAAGATCATCATGGGAGCTTGCAGCTCGTTGCGTACAAACATATCACCAACCGTGCCTCCAGCTACACTGAGAAACGCACTGCCTGCTAAACCGTCGATGAACCGAGCCACGAGTTCCGTTGCGATATTCTTCGAGAGCGCACAGGGAATCAGCCATACCAGAAAGAAGAAGAAGGAGACGTAGTATATCGGCCGTCGCCCATAGAATTCTGAAAGAGGTCCAAGCACCATGGGTCCGATCCCAAGACCCATAACAAACAAGCTCAGTCCCAGCGTCGCAACAACTCTCGAAACATGCCACTCGACGGTAATCTGACTATAAGTCAAGGTGTACATGCTCGAGGTGCAAGTAACACATGTCGAGCCTGCGGACACTATTCCCACAATCATCCACTTTCGCGCTTTGCTCATGCATCTGGGGTTCATAGGATCATTGTCGCCGTCCCATTGCACCTCGAATTGTTTCTCCGGAGCTTGCTCCTCGTCTTCTCGCTTCGACGTCTCCTCCTCCCCTCCCATGGATGTGAACCCATACCCATCATCGAACGAGCGTGATTTCCGCATCGAGGCACGACCGCTCGTGGTTCGTATAGGACGTGAACGTTGAGGCGAGAGTTCTGACCTAGCCGCGCCACCTTCAATATGTATATCTGCTGCTCCCTCCTCTGGCCTTAGCACCTCGTCCGCTGTGTGGGTGGTAGGTTTATCGGCGCTTGGGATGCCGTAGGGTTGCTTTTCAGACGCCGCAAGCGTCGAGTCTGACTGGTTGGACGCCATACTGAAAACGGAGACAGTGGCCCAGACCCAGAAAATCTCCTTTGGGCGACCTTATCACGAGAAAGCCAAAAGGGAGAGGAAGCGCGGAGCAGCGGATTGCTTGTCAGGCTCTGGGTGTCTGTGAACTGAACGTCACAGTCGGATAGGCTTTCAGAAGTTGGTGCGGCTATCGCTATGCTTTTATACATAGGGACCGGGCCATTGACCATTAGTGACGAATCCATAGCATCAGAAGAGCCGGCACCAGAGCCGTTTCTACCCCAAGCTACGGAATTAGTAACGAAAGTATCGATTCGATCCGCAACTTCTTTCTAGTCTCGAGCTTGTTATTGCCGAGAGCTCTTAGCTCCGGCTCTTATCGAAAGCTTAGCCCTAGCACTAGTACTCGTACGTCGATGCTAAGAACATCAAAGATGCTGTTCTGTGTGATGAATCTGCGGTTTCTCAATGGTTTTTAATCATACGTTACAAAGAGGCTACACTTCCACTCACGCGTGAACGTCGACTAGGGTAGCGTCTTTGAGATATCAAACATTGGGCCATTCCTTTAGTTTATATGAGGGAGACATAATTTGAAAACGCATGAACACGAAGTCTGACAATCTCGTCCACTAAACCATAGCCAGCGTAATAGTGCCAACATAACCATCTAGACCCGCACTACTGACATCCTTCTGCTCAGGCTGACCCGTTAAGCTTGGTCCACCCCCAGGAGTTACCAAGACCTGTGTACCCACTTCGATCCATTCTCGAAAGCTCGCAAATTCAAAGGTAATTTCAGTGCACTGGTTGTCTGTCGGGCTGTCGGGCGCGAAATTGCTGTGCGTAACATCGCTTTGATTATCATCCAAATCGAAAACCTCGTCTGCGGTGGTTGTTGTCGATCCTTCCAGTGCCTTGACTTGGACGATCTTGGCAGATGCTCGTATGCTTGCTATGTACACAATGACGAGGACTCCAGGCCATGCAGGCAGGCTAGCTTGTGGAAATACCGCAGTGAACCGACTATAGGCTGGCGAAGGCCGGGCTTCTAGGTCCTTTTGAGCAGAAATCATTACCATACCCCGACGTATGCATGGAATAGTAGGGGAAAGAGTGTTGGTAGTAAGGAGCCCTGCAGTGGAGAAGGTGACTCCTACTGTACCTACCTGGCCAGCGTGTAGCTTTTGTACAGGCAATCGGAGGTTCCGAAGACTTGAGATGCGCACCTCCTGCCATGTTTGAGCACCTGTTGAGGTCTCTCGAGCAGTGTCTGCGACTCCTGAAAAGTCGCCCGAGGAAGGGCGCTGCATGTCGTAGTTTCGCGTCAAGGCTCGTGGTGATCCTTCGACCAAGCCGGGAAAGGAGCTAGCTCGGAACATTTGAGGGTTTGTGGGAACCACGCCAGCCACGTCTGGAACACATGGCCCAATAAGCATTCTGTCTCCTACCTCGAGATTTCCATAGCGGAGATAGCCACTTGATATCATGCCCTGCTTAGCCCCTTCAACGCTCTTTGCATGAGCGCTTAGAGGCATCGCGAATACTTCATCGATATGAAAGAGGCTTCGAGGAGGCGCTTCTACTCGACAAGACAACATTCCATCTTCATCAGTATCATTCAACGCGATTGGAAGCCGATGTAAAAGAGCATGAAGTCTACTGATCCCACTTCCAGTAACAGCACTAGTAAGTACAATTGGGACTAGTGATTTCAGCTCGCTTTGAGACCCAGAAGATATGGCTTTTGCCGCGGCTCCGATGTCATCGTTTGTGATTGACTGAAGAGAAGTAGTCCCATCGCTTGGATTTGAAGGTGAAGGTAAGATGACAGGTTTGCGCCCAGCAGACTTTAGGGTGGTCAATATTTTGGCCATTGTATTCCGCAAGCCTATCTTAGTTGCAATGTCAAGCTTCGTTATTACCATAACCAAAGGCAAGTTCAGCTTCAAACACAGTTCAAGATGTGCTTTCGAAAGATCAACTCCTTGGCCAGCAGAGCCAAGAACCTCGCTTGAAGTTGCAGTTGCGCCTATTTTGCCAGTGCTTTCCTCTTCATCGTCAGCAGCTACACAGCACAGTGTCCAGTGTGGCACCCATGATATAAGACCGCGAACGGTAGTACGTCGATAGCGAGGATGCCCCGCGGAGTCTGTCACGAATACTAAACGACCTTTCTCGGACGCAGCATGAATGTCATTCCAAGAGGAGACGTTTCCGGACGCATAGTTTACGACATTAATTGCGGAAGCATCATTACCTGATGGATGCTTTTGATACCCGAAAAGCTCTTGAGCCAGAGAGCTGGTCATCCCTGAGTCAACCTCGTGTCGATGTTTCAACAAGCTCAGTCTACTCTTTCCACGGCCATTGTCCAGTGTTGAGGTTGACAGTGTACCAAGAAGAGATGACTTGCCGGAAGTCGTGGACCCTGTCAAAGATATGCGGAGTTGCTCGCTCTGCAATACTCTATGAGACTTTACTTGGCTACCACGCTCCTCGATCGCGCCGCCAACGGCAGGACTTATGTCCAGCAACGAGGCCGCCAGGTCAGCTACTTGCTTTTTAGAGCCTAGATATGGGGACACCAATACCTCAGCAACCCAAAGCTTGTCTTTCCGTAAGGTATTGACGATTCCTTTCTTCGTCTGCGTCTCTTCGCTCCATTGACAGTCGCCCACTATCATCATGCGGGTTATTTGTAAGTCGCAGCCTAGGCTAAACGCCATGGCACGCAGCACAATCAAGCTCTCCTCAAGCTCATCTCTTGCTAAGCCCACAAAGGTTCCATCGTCGCTGACACCAATCTCATACAAAGCACCACTGCTCTCTTCAAGTCCTGGTATGAGGGGCCCTGGACCATTTGAGGCCGAGGATTCAACATCGGCTTCGGGTAAGACTGGCAAAACAAGGTTTGAGTTGGAAGGAGAATGATAATGTGAGGACTGTTGCAGGCGCCATAACAGCTGCGTTGTCAGATGCTGCAGTCTATTCTGTCTCGACTGGCTGCTCGGCACAATTGCTGGTGCAGGCGACTCAGGCTTCAGATCAGTCTCGGAATGGGAGCGAGGTGTTCTGGATTTGGACAGGTATGAGCCTGATATGTGTTGGACGGTCGATGTAGCGGTAAAGCTCCGACGTGGTCTGAGTAAAAGATGCAGCTTATATTCTGTAGGTCCTTCCTGCGGCTCTGCTTCGAGCTTTGTGACGCCACTGTTCGCTAGTACTTCTGCTGGAGGCATTGTTATGCCTGCAATGAGGGGTTGCCCGTCTTCTACATTGTTGTCGAAACCCCCCGCAGATGCTGTTGGCCAGGGAGAAGCCACTCTGGGCGGTTCGGATTCGAAAGTGAATATTGAAGCCATTTCCCTGTTCGCCTGTCAAACCCTTTGCGTCTGTTGTTTCTGGTATTGATATTGTATGGTGTTAGACTATGGGTATTCATTTGCAGAACCTATGCCGCCGTAATACTGCATTATGGGGCATGTTTCGTAAATATCTGGTGTTTGTATGCGATTGATGTATGCGGAACAGCTGAGACAGCGGAGGAAGCATCTTGAAGTTCGGGAGGGTGCGTGGTGTCTATGGTGTCGTGGAAGCCGCCAGAAATGGACAGCTAAAAGAGAGCAGTATTGAAGAGCATCTTTGCGATAGCCTACTAGGAACCTTGACGGTTGTGCCAAAAGTAATCTCGATCTGCGTAAGAGGAGCTTCTTGTGGAGGAAGTGCTGCGGATGGCGAGTCAGAAGTACTTGCATAGCTGAGACGCTAGCATAATTTAGCTGCATAAATCCGGTACAGCAATGACAGACCTGAGCAACGCTCGTACCTGAAGCCAACTCGCAGATTGACCTTGATCTTCTACTCAGATCCTACGAACTCGAATGGTGTGACGGCTGTGTGTTTACCGAGGAATAAAGTTGTGCGTTACTTGTACTCAATCAGTGTACGATAGAGGCTTATGAAGGGCTTATCAGAGCCGCCCACCCAATTCAATATACAAATGTCCCATTGATGCATCTATCATGACTCTAGGACGCATTCGAATGCTCCCAGGATCGGCTCTCCTTCTCCATTCTGTCTATCTGTCCATATCCCCCATCTCCTCAACTTTATCCCACTCGCTATCCGTGCTTAGATCCCCGGACGAAGCTTCTCCAAGGCTCCTTCTCTTTCTCAGTGCTGCCTGTAAGTCGTTCGGCCTCAGTAGCCCTTCCGACCTGGGCGCTGGAGGCGGTCCCTCGCTCTGGTTTCCTCCACCTTCCGTTTCCGTCCCACTGTCCTCCACCGGCGTATCATCGCGCACTTTCCTCACCTCCCGTATCTGCTTCGCTTCTTTCTCCTTCTGGTTGGCGGCTTCCAGCTCAGTCACAAACCAATTGATTGCCCACCACAAGCCGGCGCAAAGAAATGATAAGACCACGAAGTGTACACTGTACGTGAGGATAAGTAGTATGAGGAGAACGAGCTGAAGGCCGGCGAACGAGGCATTTGTAGCGATGATTATGGAGGGTGTAGGACCTGGAGTGAAGATGGAGTTAAAGAGGTCGGAAACGAAGTTTGCCATGCTGTTGGAGGCCTGACGCGCTTGATCTTGAGGCCGGGAGACGAACGCTGCCTCGTACAACAGGCTTGCAGGAACGGCCTATATATTGCAGTATCTTATGCACTCAGAGAGCTTACTGAACGGTGAGCAGAAGAGCTGGACCGCGTGGACACTTAAGACTGTTATTAATTTGCGCGTACAGTGAGCAGAGTGAAGCAGAGGATATTGTAGGAGCGTGCTGTCAGGTAGGCTGTTGAAGAGATCTTATTGACTGTAGTCTGATGCAGAGGTACATGAGACACGTGTCTACCGATACCTAGTAGCCTAGAGGTATGTTGATTCGTGACTTGGTCGTCACCGTGCTAAGCATCGATAAGCCATTAACCCTAACCCTAACTAGTTGTATCCTCGGTAGCACTTTCGAAACACCCATCGTCAACAGCCAGCTTTGCTTTCAGGTTATCCGCATGTGGCCGTGTATCCGTATAGTTCACAGGATCATCACAATCTAACAATGCTTTCCCACCACATTAGTGAATGCTTGAACCTTACAATACTCTAGCAAGCGGGGAAGCGGTCTTCTAAACACAGCGCGTGACATGTGACGTTGGACAATTTCCCCTACAGCCAGTACAACAACAAGCGCTCCTTCCTGCCTCAACCTTGCCTTTCAAGTTGTCTTCGTTTCGTCAGTCATGGCTGGAAAGACGATTATGAAGGAGGGCAATGATTTGGAGGGCAATAACTGTACCACTTTCATTCATCATGCAGATGTGGTCTGGGAACATCGGGAAACCTACGGTCACCCAGGCTTCAAGGGCGTTTTCGTGAATTCCTATGCAGCGCTATGTGCAGCGTTCGTGGCTATCGGAGGAATGATCTTTGGATACGACCAGGGTGTGGTTTCCATAGTCCTTGTGATGCCCCAGTTTCTTTCACGATTCCCCAATGTCTCGGAGTCTTCGAGTAGTGCTGGCTTCGATAAAGGGTTGCTGACAGCGATGATCGAATTGGGTGCGTTGTTCGGCGCATTGAATCAGGGATGGGTGGCCGATAAGATCTCCAGAAAATATTCTATTGTTGTTGCTGTGATTATCTTTACCGTCGGCTCAGCTTTGCAGACAGGATCAATCAACTATGCCATGTTAGTTGTTGCTAGGCTCATCGGTGGTATTGGTATTGGAATGCTGTCTATGGTGGCGCCACTGTACATCTCTGAGATATCGCCACCTGAGATACGAGGAGCGTTGTTGGTTTTGGAAGAGTTCAGTATCGTCACTGGTATCGTAATTGCGTACTGGATAACATACGGAACTCGCTACATGGCGGGCGAATGGGCCTGGCGACTGCCATTTCTGCTTCAAATGATACCCGGATTCGTACTTGGAGTGGGGATATTGTTCCTTCCATTCTCTCCTAGATGGTTGATATCTAAAGGTCGCGATGAAGACGGACTGAAGGCTTTGGAAAAACTGCGCACTCTTCCGAAAACAGACAGCCGTGTGCGGCACGAGTGGTTCGATATCCGCGCTGAAGTGGCATTCCACAAAGAGACAAGTGTTCTGAGACATCCAAAGCTTCAGGATAGAAGTAGATTGAGTCGGATCAAGCTCGAAATCACCTCGTGGACGGACTGCTTTAGACGTGGTTGCTGGCGAAGAACCCATGTCGGAGTAGGGCTGATGTTCTGTAAGACACATCCTTCGACTCAAGACTCCCCAGTAACAAGAAATGCTGACGACGGAATTACTCAGTTCAACAGTTTGTAGGTATCAACGCTTTGATATACTACTCGCCAACGCTGTTCTCGACCATGGGCCTCAATTATTCGATGACTTTAATAATGTCTGGCGTACTCAATGTGACTCAACTCGTTGGAGTCACCACAAGCTTGTGGACCATGGATCGGTTTGGGAGACGGCCGCTACTTCTTTGGGGTAGCTTTTTCATGACAATCTCGCACTTCATTATCGCTGTTCTAGTCGGCAAATTTTCCAATGATTGGCCACATCACAGGGTTGCAGGATGGGTCTCCGTGGCCTTTTTGCTGTTCTACATGCTCAGCTTCGGATCGAGCTGGGGACCAGTGCCATGTAAGAGAAGTTGCCTGGCCATTATCACCGTCGTAAGCCTTTTCGCTGACCCATAGCATCCACAGGGGCTATGCCGTCCGAGATCTTCCCAAGTAGCCTTCGAGCGAAAGGGGTGGCGATTTCCACGTGTTCAAATTGGCTGAACAATTTCATAATTGGCCTGATCACTCCACCTTTAGTACAGAATACGGGTTTTGTACGTATTCCCAGAGTCAAGATCCCTGCTTTAGCTTAGTCGTAAAATCTCGACGCATGACTCGCAAGCTTTGACTCGTCAGTCAGGGATGAAGCCTCCAACCCTGTCCTTGAACACGCAATACTAACTCGAAAATATCTCTTAGGGGGCTTATACGTTCTTCGCCGTCTTCTGCCTGCTGTCCTTGGCCTGGACGTACTATTTTGTACCTGAAACACGAGGAAGGACACTTGAGGCTATGGACCATATCTTTAAAGATATTGACAGTGAACAAGAAGAATCGCGAAGGAAGGCTATTGAGCACGAGCTCATCGGCAACCATGATCTAACGAGCAGTCAAGAATTGACTATGTCATAGGCTTATTATTAGACAGCTTCCGAAAACATTCTGAATCCTGAATCCCACTTCTGGTGCCTGTCACCCCACGTGTTTCGTTGCAAAATCTGGCCGGGAAACATCCCAAATTCTAGATCCTACTTCTGTTCCAGGTCACCACGCGACTCAGTGCGAGATCACACAAGTAACACCACGTTCAGTTGTTTGTGCCTTAATGATCCTACCGGGGGTGCCATGATTGCGCTTGGAACCGCATCCTATGCCGGCCAATCAGAACGTCAGGAGAACCCAAGATGATGAACGCTCGGAGAGACCAGGAATTTGAAATGAGTGCGTCAAGTCAAATGACGGCAATCTCCTCTCAGACACGAGCATTAGCAATCACGGCCTCCTGGTAATCGCTGCCAGTCTCAGCTATATGGTCGATCTTCGCGAAACTTGGCGAGACCGTTCTGGTGCCGCGGTAGGATGCGACTACATGCCTTCCAGCCCTGAAGGATTTAGGGCTGCATATGTACTAAATCACAGTGCCATGTGGCATGCATCCAGCACCTAAAGCGGTGGATGGACGAGTGAGGTTTCATGGGGTTAGAATAAATTCGAGGCTTACTCGTAGTGTGCGGCACATGTTTCGCATTGAGCTTCGGTCACCTGAGAGCAAAAGGAGCCAATACTTTGATAGAATTGCAGGTAGCTCCTCGGAGGGCCCGAAGAGGGGAGGAGATTATTAATTGTGATGTACTACGTAACCTTTAATGATTACCAAGTCAGATAGTACTTGTAATTATGGGGTTCACGCATAAGGTAGAAAAACATGCGCAACGCTGAGTGGCTACCTCGCCTAAAGTCCGGAGTGCGCGCAGTAAAGTTAGTTCTACCGCAGCGCCTTACAGTACAACTACATGGTACTGTACCTAATGTTTCATTCAACAGCCAACAACCAACTCTATACAACTCCCCATAATTCTTGTCATCATGTTTGTACGAAGGACCAACATTGCGAGAGCGAAAGCTTTTTCTATTCACGTAGACTTCTATAGTCAATCTTTACGTGGCTGGCGTTGTTTCCGTTTAGTTTTAGCTCCCATCTGAGCCACGACTCGCCCCTTCACCGCCTTACGTTTCGGCGTGCCACGGGAAAGCGGACGAACTATGGTTGCGAACTGCGAAGTCCACTCATTTGCAATCGATCGGCATTCAGCTTTGCTGCTCGTCCTGTCAACTGGTCGTTGCAGATCGTGCAGCGACCCAGCGACCCAAAGATGGGGTCTTTGGTGCACTAGTCGCATACCTGGATAATGACCTAACCCACCCTCCGAGACTCTATCCTTGCTCAGTAATTTGATTTCGATAGACTTCCTGGAACGTCCATACCGTCTCAAACATCGCTCAGCTTTCTACTACTGCGTATGTCGCAATTGGTCTCCATTGCGGGCGGCTATTACTCCCCTCCCATGGGCTCCGTTGAGTTTCTACGGAGCCGAAACCACGCGAAGGATTCCCACCTTCCAGCCTCACGTCTACACTATTCCCTTAACGTACAAACCCCAGAGCTCTAGTGTACATGCACTCGTGGTTTAAATCCTTATTCTCTGTGCCTGACCGCCAAATGCGGCGTTCTGTCAACTCTATTAATTACCGGAGCTCTACATTTGAAATATCAGCTCGGAACAGTCCCACTAGTTCCACCAGTCTCGAGCCAACAGAGACCAACGTCTGATTAGGGCTGTGGACTACGGGATGAAACAAACAAACCGATGCATTGGAGGCTGCGGGACAAATGCAACTTACCTCAAACCTGCGCCACACGGCTGTCTCTAGTAGCTTCATCTCAGTGGCCACTCAATGCCACCCAACTAGATCGGTGAAGTGGGTACACTCTCGAGGGTCTTGCGATTCGCTAGTCACTTCAAACGGGTAGGCCATGAGTCGTAATCACGGGTACTTGAGAGATAATGAGCGTGGGGTCATCGCGCCCGCCTGGCTGGCCTGATATGACCGTCCCGATACTTAAAGTGCTTTGCATCCTGCATTCCTGCAAAATCGCGTTCTCGACTCACCTTTTGGCTCAGCCTGCCTTTGTACGGCAAGAATTTGAAGCTTCTTTTCGCTGCCTATCCTCCAGAGGCAGCAGCTTGACGAGAAAGTCCAACGTTTGCAGGGGTCTGAATCCTTCGCGGCATCCGTCTACCCCTAGGTCACAGGGCTGGGCTAATAAGAACCAATCAGGAACAAGCACAGCTCAGAGCATAGCTTTGGAGGATTTATCTAGATTGGTACCTCCCCTGTGGCGAAGAAGCTATGTTTTTTCTATTATCGTCTTCACAGCAATAATTCATCCGATTGATACTAATCACGTACCACCATCTGTCGGCATAGTCATAATATATATCTAGACTTGATTGTATAAATAAGCTGCAGGAAGTCTAAGACACTGGGAACAATTGTTTGTATTTCCATTCCTTGCGTATATCACACTCGTTTGGTCATGTCTCGATCACACCGCAGTCCTTCAGGTTACTCACGTGGAAGCAGTCCTCGTGTCGACCGATCTCTTGCCGTTACCGAAGCTAGCTTCCAAAACCTGGGCTTGAGTGAGACTGCTGGCGCTCAACAACTAGCTGTTCCCTCATCATATCATTCCTCCGATCGTAGCCGTCGTCGCCCATCGAACATTCGTGGCGATCTTAGCCCAAGCTATCTTCCACCTGAATACGATCCTGACTATCATCGCACCGCGTCACCAGTTCCATTCGCCGAAGATTTGCATCAACCTTCCACTTTTGGAACTCCACTCCTAGACCCTGCCGACTACCAGCTTTTCCCTGGGACAGCAGACTATAGTGGTCGAGAAAGTCCTTTCGCTACCAATATAAGCAGGTAAGCCATGGGATAACCAATTAGTCTGGTGATGCGTTGAGTATTGCTAACGATTTGGAAGCGCCTATCCGTACCAAGCAGAAACGATGTCCAGCGACCGCTATCCTGGCTCGTATGGAGCATCAAGATCGCCCTCTCAGCGAGGTAAGTTCGAACATCTACCAATGCGTATGTTGTGTTGCACGGGCTTATGCTGTTAGGCTATACTGAGCCTTCCATATCACGCAGTATGTCTGGTCCCTCTGTTGGCCCCAGCATACTGCCAAGCTCGGCCTATAGTGGGTTCAGGGTGGAGGAACGCGAGATTGCTCGGCAGCGGCGGCGGAACATTCATGAAGCCCGTCGTCAGTCAAAACTCCTTCATCGGCGGGCTGTGCTGCCGAGTAATGCGAGCGTTAGGCCGAGCGAGGTGGAAAATGTGAGTTCTTCGATTGACTCTTTTGCAGCTCACACTCCATCATCACCATATGATGGCCACGACCCTTACGGTAGACGGCCTTCTTCAACATCTTCGGCCCAGGGATCCTACCCGCCTGGTGTATCAGCGTAAGCAAGGGCTTCGCTTGTACCCATTTCGCGACGCTGATACATGAACCCAGGTCCCCCTACCATAGTACCTACCCAGCGCCTTACGTTTCTAGTGGGGGATCAAACACTATATACCCCAGGTAATTCTATCAATGCACGTAGCTCACCGGGGAACATTGCTAAGGCACTCAGAACATCGTATCCTGGCGACCCCTACGATAGACGGGTCTCAGCGGCCCCATCAAACCCGGAGCCAGTCGTTCTCGAAGCTCCGAAGAAACCTCAGTGCTGGGATCATGGCTGTAACGGTCGCCAGTTTTCTACATTCAGCAATCTCCTCCGCCATCAGCGCGAGAAGTCCGGCACCTCGCAGAAGTCCATTTGTCATCGCTGTGGGGCAGAGTTCACTAGGAAAACAGCACGCGACGGCCATCTGGCCCACGACAAGTGCAAGCCAAGATCCTCGTCCGACCGCTAGAGCTGAGTGCAATTTGCATCTTGGGTGCACTGGCTATCTTTGGGCGTTTCGATAACATAGCATGAATCTTGGGGCTTTAACGATCATTGAGATACATACCGGCATAGATGGAAGGGCTGTTGCATTAATGCTTAGAAAAGGATTGAGGTCTGGGTCCGGGAATTCTGGGGAAACTGAACGCGCATATAGAGCGACATGCATATGACTCGGCGGTATATTAGAATAGGAGCACTTGCTTAACCTTGGACCTTGTCTTTCATTATCAATTCAGATCACTGGGGAACATATTTTCTGCTGCTGGACAGCCAACCTTTACTCTGGAACAACGAATTAGACCCAACCAACATGAGTCACCATCAATGGCTCTGACCTCATATCGACCCAGACCTACGGCCAACTTTGTGACCCTTATAGATCGACAGCGCCAAGATCCCTGCCTCAGCAATGCCTCCTCTCCGCCCCCATACCTCTAGATCCTGCCATGCAAGCAAGGATGTTGGGTTACAACCTGCATTAAGCATTCGTTTCAACACCTTGTTTCAACCTCACATGAATACATATACTACGCTGACATCCATTTGGGTCAATGTATCTGAAACATCGGCGACTTCCGTAAGTGAAGCCGAATAAAGCAAGAGACATAAGCCAACATTTGCTGTGCAGGCGCGAGACATTGAGTGGTTGTTTTCTACCGTATTCGAAGCGCGAAAAGCGCAGCGGGCGGCCGCTAGGTGACCACTAGCGTCCACCGATCTCGAATGTATCCGTATCTGTATCTTACCCCGTACCATGCAAGCATCAAATTCGATCTACCATCTCACTGAGTGGCCAACATATCCACGGCAACGCTGACGGAGATCTCGCTTACGCGCCCACAACAGATATAGCTCCAAACCAGCTGGTCTAACCAGAGCGAGATCAGGCGCTCACGATGAAGCTCGTCAGGTAAGCTCGTCTACACCTACTTGCCCTGCCTACAGAGACCTCCAAGCTGAGCTCCACGCTTCAAGGCTACATCGTGCGACGAAGCTGACAATACGGTAGATTCCTAATGAAATGCGCGAACGAGACCGTCACAATCGAGCTCAAGAATGGTACCCCGACCCCCCCCCCCCCCCCCCCCCCCCCCCCCCACCTTCCTCCTTTGCCTTCTTCCCAACTCTACGCCGTAACCTCCAATCTCTAACAACATGCCCCCACAGGCACCATCCTCCACGGCACCATCACATCCGTCTCACCCCAAATGAATACCGCCCTCCGCACCGTAAAGATGACGCCTAGAGGCCGCGACCAAGTCCAACTCGATACAATAAATATCCGCGGATCTACGATTCGATATTTCATACTGCCGGATTCGTTGCCGTTGGATACGTTGCTTATTGATGATGCGCCGAAGCCGAAGAATAAGGCTAGGAAGGAGGTGGCTGATCGTGGGGGTAGGGGTGGTAGGGGAGGTGGGCGAGGGAGGGGGAGGGGAGGAGGTGGGTTTAGGGGTGGAAGAGGGGGGAGGGGAGGGGGAAGGGGGTTCTAGGGAGTTGACAATGGGGCTAGATGACAGGAAGATTAAGGCGGTTAGCTCACGATGGTTCAACTGGACGGATGAAAGCATTTCACCGGGCTCGTATGGGCATGGAGGCTTGCTTGATTGCAGGTATATTCCAAGCCATACTCAGGAACACTGTCGAGAAGCCAGTTTTGGCTATGGGCTCTGGCTACGTTCGACTACACATCTGGCTCAGATATGCATCAAGCGAGATAAGATGTCGCAGATGAGGATCAACAGGATCCGTCCCTTATTCCTAGCAGAGCTACATTCTTCTCTTCAAGGATGGAGTGGCCTCCTGAATCCGCCAGATCCTGATGATACACAACTTCTCCCATCCTGCCACCTTTCCCGAGCGTCCAACAATGTCCACTGACCATCCTTCACCCCAGTCACGGATCCTTTTCACAACCTCTTCCGGTCTATTTTGCTGGCACAACAGGATATAAGCGACCCCACGTTCACAGTCCAGCACTTCTGGAAGCTGCTCCAAAAGCCTGTTCGTGACCTCCATACCATCCACTCCTCCCTCATAAGACAATGCCAACAAATGCGAATCATGCTCAAATGATCCTGCTGTAGACTTAGCGTCACTCAAGGTAGCCTCAGGCACTTCTTCAGAAGGCACGTAGGGAGGATTGAAGATCAAGACATCAACCATCCCTAAGCGCATAGGACTTGTCAAGTCTGCATTTAGAATTGCTAACAATATAGTATTTCCTCCATTTTTCGACGCAAGTGCACTATTGTCATTGTGGTCTTGAGATGCACCCAACACCGTCTGCCTGGTAGCTTGGCAAGCGAACAAGTTCACATCGGTGCCTATGGCTAGTATATCATCTCTTCCAAATATAGTTCTCACGTTCGCCGTAGCGAAAGCTAGCACGACGCCGGAGCCTGTTCCGACTTCAAGGACTACAGGTGCAGGATTTGGTGCTGCAGTCGACTTTTGGCCAAATTGGTGAGTCAGGAACGCAGTCTCGGATGGAGAGGAGAGCGTGTCTAGCAGGAGGTAGGAGTCTTCTGAGGGCTCGTAGATGCGATTGAGATCCACATGAGCCGTTGATGGAGTCGGCAGCATGCCCTTCTCTGGGGTAGTTTCGGTTTGGTAGAATGAAGGTGGATTGGTGCAGTGGTCTCGAACCTAAAGTAGAACTAGCGTCGATCTGCATGGTGATGTCAATTCGAGATCCTAGGTATTCGCCCAAATCTGTCTTGAGTTACACACTATATCATCCACCCACCACAAATCCCTTCCTCGTTAGCCATGAAAGGTTCCCTCCGATTCCTCGCAAATCCTACGACAGTCGGCTCGACGAAGGGGCTCAAGCCGGCACCATTAGCGTTACTGCCTCCAATCCCGTTGTACAGGAGACTACTCCGCACACACCGAAAACATTTGGATCCACGGATGCGGTTACTGGGGGACGAGTATGTGAAGAGTGAATTTAGGGCTCATAGGAATGTGGAGAATCCTATGCATATTGTATGACTTGATCTACGTTATCTCACCAACATCTACTTTGGAACAAAAATTGTACATACGCTGCAGTGCTAACGGCCGTATCTACAGATTGGATTCTTGACTGAGTGGCAGATGTATGCGCAAAAGATCGAAGGCGATCAATGGAAGGGCGAAACAATAGACAAGGGGAAGATTGATAAGATGAGCGGTACGGTTGCTTGATGTGCGTACACAAACAATGCGTGCTGACTAGTGAGCCTGTTCTAGATCAGCAACTTGGCCAGATGTACGAGCTCATGCAAGCGATACGGAAGCAAGGACAGGAAGGCGGTGAGGAGGACGGATGAGGACTGCCTGTCCAATGACCTCTTTGTCCTACTTCACGTGCCACACCACTCTAAGATAGGCATGAACCACAAACAGCTCCTGCTGGTGACGCCGGCAGAACATGAAACCGACACCGAAATAGCTGTCCTACCTATACCGAGAATAGATGAGGAGTCTTTTGATACCCAGCAGGTCCGCTGCTGGGCGATGTCCCAGACACAAGCGTTGACTCAGACGCTGTACAACAAACGAGGGGCTCGTAGGCAAGACCTGAGTAGGCGCTACGCACGCAGGCGCATGGCCAACTACAAGAGTGCTTCTGATCTCAGTGCTTGCTACTCAACGTACATCGTCTTCAGCGTCCTGAACATTCGTCATCATCTGCTCGTTCATTGCAACAACGACTTAGCCGCATTCCACAAGATCGCCTCCTGGACATATCCTCTTCACAGCTCCGTACTTTGCCTTCGTACCATTCCTATCTACCTGGGCCGGGCCAAAGACTAGACAAGCTGCCGTTCTACAATTCAATAGCAGCATTGATAATTGAGCTACATCCTACGGCAAACATATTCCGATCCAGCACCAATCACTAAGTCAGAGAGTCTTCCAGCTTCCTCTTCTTCACCGAGAAGTTTTGCTCCCTAATAATCCCTACACCCACGAACGATGTGCAGAACCAAATTCTCGAGGCACCCGAAATGCAAGCACTGGTCAGTCGAGATAACCGACCCCTGCGACGAAGACCGCACTTTTGGCAACTGTCCAAAATTCAATGACGGCAAACTCAAAGCCTTGAACCCAGCGAAGCACCCGAGAGTTATGGCTGAAGAAGGGCAATGCCCAAAGTGTGACAAAGAGGGTGTCTACGATGGCGACAAAATTCGCATGGTCAGAGGCGTGGTCACCGGGTACAGACTTGGTTTCGGGCCCAATGAGAGTGATTGTGGTGTCGATCTGCTGCGACCGAAAGGAATATACAGGACGAGGAAGAAGAGAGTGGAAGTGGGATTTGCATTTTGTACGATTATGTAAGATTTATTGAGGCATGGAGGAATAGATTCGCTGAAGGTTCACTTGGTACGCCGAGATTCAGGCCGCCTCAACATTTGGTACAAAACTTCTACTTGGTTGGGTGTGGTTATCATGTGGTCAAGGTAGACTTGGAGCGGTAGAGTTCTTTGCGGCGTTGATTTCTAGGCGTTTGGGTCCAGCTGGATGTGTTTATTCTCTTGACTTGTGGGTAGGGGGGCATTACCTATGGCTAGAAATATTAAACCTAACTATCTAGATAATACATGATACATTAGATTGCTAGCATACAAAGAGAAAAGGTTCGGTTTGGACACGAAGAACGAATCGTCAACGACGAAGGCATATTGTCACGGTGTATGGATGAACTGTCATACTTTGCTCTCCTCTGAGATCGAGTCCCAACACGAAACACAATCTGCAGTAATGTCCCTAGTTTTCCAATATTGTTTGCTCAATGTAAATAATTCAACCAGGACCAGTGAGTACACTCGGGTATCAAATCGTTTAGGTGCAAAGTCACCCCAGCCAATGAAATGCTCAGGGTTTGTTGGGCTGAGGCAAGCCCTAAGCGGCGGGAGCTGGCGACGGGGCTCTAGGCTTAGTTCACCCGCTTGGGTATCGTTGCTGGGTCATGATCCATTGGTCTGAGCTTGCGGCCTCTACCACACCTCTGTTGACTCAGAATTCCTATTCTTCATCCGACACCTGCCAATATTTCGTCGTCACAGCATAGAACAGGAGTCCCAAATGCCACGCGAACATACTAGTGCACGATTTACGGCCACGTATGTGTACGAATTGTTCAAAGCCCGGAAGTGTTGGACGAGATTTCACAACACATTGACCGCAGCCTCTTGAAGATCTGTGGCCTCGTGAGATGGGATGCGATAGAGTTGAAGTTTCCCATACGGAAGGGGACGTTCAAGAGCAATAGACATCTCATAACCAGTGTTCACAACTCCTGGATCACTACTACTGCGCCCATCAACTGCCCCAAACCCTCCCACATCATCGAACACGACCAGAGCTTGGTCGAGCAAGGAACGTTGTCAAGGACACTGTCTCCTTCTGACTGTGACAGCATCGGCTTTCTCACCAACGCTCGTTTCCAGTCATGGAACCTGACGACCATTCGCTCAAACCCGGCAAGCTTCTTGCAAATGATTGCAATGCTCTACATCAGGTAATGGGACAATATCAGAGCCACACCGTCAACCAGACAGAAAATACTCCAGATACAACTGACTCTTCACAAGAGCTAGAGGACGACATATCAGCACCGGAAGTAAAGGTCGCAAGATATCTAGAAGAAAAACAAAAAGAGCAACCCGTGAGGAAAGATGGGCCACTACAACTTCTGGACTTACCTCTGGACAATTTGAAGGACATTCTCAAAGAGGTGAGTAGATGCTGTCCAGGATTGGAATTATCGTTGTTGACGGACATCAGGTAACGCATACAAACGATCTCGCCAATCTGGCCTTGGTCAACTCTGCCCTACACGGAATTGTTACACCTCTCATCTACAGCCGCTTTGACATCGTTTGGCCAGATACGAACAGCTCTGCTGAGCCACGAGCGGGTGTCGATGCTCTTACTTATGGTTTAGCAACCCTGGTTATGAGGGAGGACCTCTTTGACAACGCCATACACCCCAGCCACGGCCCAATAGAACCCTGTCAAAGTTACCCCTGCATGCATTGCGGCTCCACGAATTACCTGAGCAAAGAGTCAAAGCCGTTGTCGAAGGGAACTAAAACGCGGAGAGGGAACTATTATTCGCAATTTACGAAGAAATTCTCTCTTGGGAATGGACCTGCAGATTGGGTACAAGAGTATCTTGTCACAAAAGAGAGTGGGAAAATGCTTGGAACCTTGGTCGCCCTCAGCGTCGCTCGTATGCCAAACTTGGTAAGACTTGTCCTACTCAAAGATCGTGTCCAAGGCGCAGTTGCTGACGAATCCTTTTCGATCAGGAAACCTTTATTTGGGACATGCCCACAGGAATACTACGCGACATATGGATTGCGCTGGCTTCGCTGGGCGACTACAAACCATCCAAGCTAGAAAAGCTTTGGGTACGACTGCACGATAACAAGGCAGCTCTGCAGGAGGCAGGCCTGGCGTCGCCTACCACCACTCACCATCCTGCTCCTGCTCAGGCGCCCCCAGGCCCTGCTGCTCCTTCACTACCTACACAATCCGCGTTTCGTTCTGATGCCGAGATATTTGGTGTGAGTAGAGTGATGTGGTCCAGCCATCATGTGGAGAAACCAAATTTCTCAGTATTGCCATCCTTGAAATCTCTGACAGTACTGGACATGGACGAGGTCGACTATCTGGTCCAACTGAGTGCGCTTCTCGGCCGGTCGGTTGACACATTGCGCGAGTTGCGTCTTGGAATGGCATCCACCCTTCACATGTCAGGGTATACCCGGGATGCGAAAGAGATCCACCACTTATTCACTGGGGGAGTCTTCTCATTACTTATGAGCAAGGTCTACGATCACGTATTGGCCCTCGAGGTCGCGCAGACGGATGTCTTGCTGAAGCGCGATGTCAAGCGCACAAAACCACTTCCTTCTCCATCGACTCTGATTACTCCGCTATCTGCTCTAAACGTCAATCCGACCGAGCCTCGGGAGCTATATACAAATGCGCTGGATGAATCGAACCAGGAGGGGCCAGAAGCGAGCCCTGACAGGCCAACCTCTCGGGAGTCGGAACTGGACGAGAATACCATCGATCCGGCTCTATTCGATACCAATATACTAAGTGATCAGGAGAGCCTCTTCCAGCTCGAACAAGCCACTGGTCAATCAAAGCTCCCCAAGACCCAATCTGAGCCAGACTCGACTGTTGTTGGACATCCAGCGCCGGGATGCGCAAGCGTGACCGCAGTGACCAATTCGACAGCGCCTCCCCAATGTCAAGATTTCAGGGAAGACCCGGCAGGCGCGCTGAGAGTCAGGGATATCATTGACCCAATCGTCAAGTTGAGGCTGGAAATCCTGGAGATTGAAAGAGTCACACTTCAGTCGCAAGTACTCCAGAGAGCAATTGATTTCACCATGCTTACAAGCTTGACGCTGCTCAATTGTGGCGACAGCACAAGCCTTTGGGAGGAGCTCAAGCGAAACTATGGACCTAGAAAATCGTTAATTCTCTCAACTCACACGAGAACTCCGTCTGTCCCAAAAGGACAACCTCGTCTTCGCCGGAAACCGTCATCAGAGTCCCTCTCTGGTGCGGTCGAATATCGACTGAACCTTAAGAAGATTCATACTGATTCTGTCTCAAAAGACCTCATCTCATTCCTCAAGACCACCCTCGCTCCAAACAGCCTCGAATGGATGTTCCTTCGAGAGAACGGCACATCTCCCTCCACAGTCTCAATAGATTCTATCTACCGCGGCCCACTGCGCCGACACCGAACCAGCCTCACCAAGGTCATGGTCGATAGCGCCTACGGCCCTGTAACAAGTCGAGCACGAGGCGTGGCGGCCAGAAAATGGATGTTCAACCGAGAAGTCCTTACGTTCGTCACCAGTGGCAAAATGAATCGGCTCAGGGAGCTTGCCATGGCGATCGAGTACAAAGACTGGCATTTCTTCCTACAAAAACTACCACAAATACCGCATTTGAGATCCATGTACCTGCCATATATAGCGGACCACAGCACCTCGTTCAGCCTCAGAGAAGCTGCTATGGGCGCCGTCGACGTCGTAGCGATAAGACCTGATGTTCAGCTCTGCTACCTAGCCATCAAAAACAAATGTTTCGAGATACTAGAGAAAAAAGCAAAGCCTAAATCACCAAGCAGTCCAGGAACGACAGCAACCGACGAGACGGACTCTGACGATCAATCCGAAGACCACGACAATCATGATGACGACGACGATAGCGAGGACGGGGGCCCGGCGCCTCCGGCTCCAGCACCAGCTCCTCCGGACACTGATTCCGACGCCGGTGAACGAAGCCCCGATACTGATGATGACGAGGGGCCAAGCCAGTCAAGCGAGAAGAAGAAGGTGAAGTTTAAGCTTAGGGAGATATTGTTCTATGATGATAAAATCTCCATCTTCAAAGCGAGGCATGGACGACTATAATGATGGGGCCTACGTTCTGTGTCCGTAGGTGACGGTTGGAATGAAGATGCTTGCCACTTACTCTCCCGATTTAGCGAGGCGTCAGGTCATGAGCTCTTTACCTCTCTTACCACTAATGAAATGAGAAAGGCATTCCTGTTCAAGGCTGTGTTTCTTAGTATGTAGCGACCCAAATAGCATTACCTGAATCAGAATTCATGAAAATCCCAATTTAATGAGGAAGAATAATTTATGCTAACTTGCTTTGTTTCCAGTCGTACTCACAATTGTAAGAAGGGTACGTATGTAAGGTATCCTAGCCGATTACGATTCTTAGGGAAGGGTACACAGACGCCTCGATGCAAGAAAAAATGAAGCGAAGCAGTGGTAGATGATATAATGATAGTAATACATGTTCTCGGTCTATGAAACACAAACACAAACCCAAACACAAACGCGAAGAGAAAGAGAAAGAGAAAGAGAAAGAGAAAGAGAAAGAGAAAGAGAAAGAGAAAGAGAAGAGACGAGAAGAGTATACAGCCAACACGACCAACACAAACTCAACCCCCCTTCATTCCAGATTCCCTCCACACGCCCTACCATTCATGTAGTATTTCCAAATCAGACCTTCCTCCCATCAACCTCCCCACTAACACCCTTAGACGCATCATCCAGATCCAACCTGTCCTCATCCTCCTCCTTCGGCCTGACAATCTGCACACAGCACCCTTCATCCTTACTATAAACCCTCAACCCAACTACACAAACCGCGTTCCACGGATCGTTTTCAAATTCCGCATCCGCATCATTGGCCTCCGCAGGCGGTAACTCGTCTTCTCCATCTTCTTTAGCGCCATCTTCTTCGGCGAGGGCGGCGGCAGCGGCGGCGTAGGCTTCTTTGTCGGGGTAGAAGTCTAGGACGCTGTCGATGGAGCTGACGTAGGAGGCGTCGCTGTCGTATTGGTAGTCGTCATCGTTGGGAGCGAGGGAGGAGGGCGCGGCGGCGGAGGCGGGTGGTGCGATGCTTACGGGGACTGGGTCGCCGTTTAGGGTGACTTGAGGAATGGAGTTGACGTTTGCCTCGGATAGTTGGGACGCTTCTGTGGGTTCATCGACTGCTGGTTCAGCCTGGGCATCCTCCGCTTCGGCTTCCTCACTCTGAATCAGCTTCGCGGCTCCATTTGTCACGGCATCCTTTGCCTGGGGTTCTGCTGGAGGCGTGGGAAAAGACTCCGGATTTGTGAGGCATTTGCCAGTGGCATCCTCCGTGGCGCCAGCCGAAGCTTGCTTCTCGACTTTGTCTTCGGCGTCAGCTGCTGCGTCTGTGCCATTGACATCTGGCTCCGCAGCAGCCTCCTCGCTTTCAGCATCGCCTTTAGGCTGCTCAGCTGTTTTCTGTGCTTCGGCTTCGGCCTTCTTGCGGTTGTATGCGTCTCTCCTCTGGGTGTGGCGCTTTTCTCTTGCCTTCTCCCTCTTCCCAAATTCCCACCGCTTGCGATTGCTTTCACTTTTAGTCGCGCGTTGCTTCTTTTTGTCCGCTGCCTTTCTCTTCTCGTCTCGCTTCTGGCGCTCCGCCTTCTCTTCCTCAGTCTCGCGGATGTCACCTTTTGCGTGAGCGAGATCATACGCAAGTCCGACCTGGATCAATTTCTGTTGTCTAGATTTGACATTATCCCGGATAACATCTTCAAGAGTAGAATTCCCTTGCCAACGCTGTGCCGTGATCTTCATAAGTACGGAATACGTACCGGCATCAAGCTCCAAGTCGGTGCTGACTGACCGGTGCATGGAGTAGTTACCGTGGCTGCGAACAATATAATCGTGCTCTCCATCTTTCTCAAGTCTGAAGTGTAATTGAAAGGTATACTGTCCTTCCAGGCCTCGAAAGTAGCGATCGTCCAGTTGAGATAACACTATCACGATAGGGCTGCGTTTAGTAAGAGTGACGCTGAACTTAGTGTTGTTGTAATCAGCAGACCAAGGCACGTCCAACTCAGTCCACTGCTGGGTAATGCGCCACTCTGGCCCGAATAGTCGAGTCCGATCAAAACTTTGGTATCTTCGTAGAAGGTCTTTGAAGGAGATCCAGAACATCCCATCATCGCCAAACTTGTGGCCAACAAGCTCCATCCACTCGGGGGTCCATTGCTCAGAGCCGTCGCTCCAAGCACCTTTCCACTCTCCTTCACCCCAGGGGTTTCTCAGCCGGCATAGCCTTTCCCCTTTGATCTCCTTTGCTTCCTGGATGGAGTATGCGTGCATGCGCACGATGTCGTTTCTAGCACCAATCCTTGAAGCCTGATCTGAACCTTGCCATTTATCGAAAGTGCCCGTAGCGCAGCCGAACAGAAACTCGTCATTTACCTTCATAATCTCCTCGCTCCAGAACTTCTCCTTGTCGAGGATGTCTGTGGTGAAGAGCTCGGTGGTAACGCCGCCGGTTAAGTCTTCAATAGCTTCCCTGGAATGTCTTAGTAACGTACAATGATCGTAGAATCGAGGAGAGCGAACCCAGTAAAGCCTCCGTTGATAGCACTAAAGTCTCCATGTGCTTTAGCGAAAGCTTTCTCTAATAACGGTAGCCAGGTCTCATTTTCACTGGTACATTGGGCGAAGTATAAGGCCTTGGAACCAGTTTGGTTCGCTAGGCGATATTTCTCCTCAGCATCGTGTCTGTTGACCATTTCGAATGTACGCTTCTCTTCGTCAGAGCTCTCCCACCAGTCGGACGCGATGAGATAGAGTTTGTCGTCGATGATAGTCTGAAACCATTCTCCATCTGCTACACTTAGCATTCTTCCTACAGCATAATATGTATGGACCGAACGAACCTCGACGGAACACGAAACCGTAGACGCCCACAACCTCGTCCCTAGCCACACATATCTTGTCGATCAGGTCCTTCTTGTTGCACAGTGCACAAAGTGCTGATAGAAACCAACAATCACCACTCATTCCCTGACGAACATCACTCGCAGTAGCACCTTCTTGGAAAAATACAGGTTTGTCGAAGATGTCCTAGAATACGTCAGGGGCTGCGCTGCTTCCTCCACTGGGGATCCGTCAACGTTCGTGCCAGGCTTACCGGAACCCGTTTGACAGACCTCGGCGAAGCTGAATCTTCGTCGTCTATCTCCAAGCCATCTAAGCAGTCGCGCCGATCGCGCTTCAAGTCCCACTCGATGTCGAAATGTGGGTCACGGTATTTGAGGTTGACCCTCCGACACTCTTTCGCAATCTTTTCCACAGCATTTCTACATTCGGACGCAGCTTGATCATAGGATTTTGCCGCGACTTGACCGCTCACGACTCCCTTTTTGGTCTTGGAGGCTTTCGTTTTGGCGTAGATGTCTGCTGGCAGGACGCTGTGCACTTTCCCCGGGTATTTGGTAGTGAACTGAAACGTATGAGCTTAACGAATGGGTCAGGGAAGCTGTAATACATGCCTTGTCCCAGAAAGCGTCAACGTTGCGTTGAGGCAACTGCTTCCTCACTTTGGGTGTAGATTCTGGCACGACTTGCGGTGGAGCTGGAGTTTCGTCGACCTCTTGCGCATCGCCGTATTCATTGTCCATGATGTCAATGCTCACACGTTGGCTGGACGAGTTGTGTTGTCAGGCTGTGATTTGGTAGGTGCTCCGCAAAATTACTTGAAATGCTGGACGTGGGAGAGCTGTCATGGGGGTAAACGAGGAGTTGGGGCTGAGAAGCGCTTCGTGAGCTCTCCCGGACAAACGTTGAGGAAGGAGAATGCCATGATCAGTTGTATATCTAAATTAGCATGCAGCTTGTCTTTGGACTAGAGCCCGAAGGCTGAATGCTCATGCGGCTCCTGAGCGGCGTCGCCGGCGTCGCCGGTTTCAGGGTTGGTGATTATTATTGCTGTGCCCAAACAGTCTTGCAGGAGCCGATCTGCAGCCTACATGTTAGCGGGTTCGGCGGGTAGTACCTAGTTCTATGTACATAAGGTAGTTTCAAGGGCGGGATGCACAGGGCTGAGATGCAACGTTATGAAGAAACGGTTACTAAAAAATACCACCAACATAATGGTGCTATCGCAGTCCATTCGTTGGTTGCACTCCCACAACATTTGTAGGAATGTAGATAGAAGATGCGGTGTAGCAAGTTGGAATTGTTTCATTGACTACTACTTGGTCTAGGTAGCCAGTTACCGTAGGCTGACGGACCCCACCTCGCCCACCACGCTTTCCTGGTAGGGCCACTAGTGGGGGGCCTGAAGACGCCATCATCACTGGTCAGGGGGAAGTGGCAACAAACAGCGCAAGCGATCAACAGATGACACTCAGAGGCCGGCCTGCAAGTCCGACCAATTGCATGAACTTGGGACAATGCTTCGTAAAGGAGCCGTCTATCCTAAGCCAGCCTCTTGACATGCACAGCTAATACTGCCCTGTGCTTACCTTCTGCGCCCTATCATACATTGCAAACACGTAAAGATGCATAATATGCCCGCCGTGTTAAGGATGCTTAACCCCTGCCGGCATCCCTGCAGATGTGTAACGCCATAATCTCATAATAACCTGACGTCCATGGTGGGCCGGCACTGTATATCAATAGCGAAAATGCAATTGGTGAACTACTACCCTGTCCCAGCCTTATCATAATTCAACCGCTGTCAGTGATATCCGTTAGGCTTGCCTCTACCAGAGTAAGCAGAACTGCCGGCTTCAAAATAAGGATGCATGCATGCCTGCTTTGCGGAGATACGCCCAGCAGGATCGTAGACCAGCATAGCATCCAGGAGGTCTAGTCCATTGTCGTCCAGGTTGTTCACGAGTGCTCTTGTTGGATCGCGGGTCCATTTGGGGAAGGAGGGTTTAAAGTCCGGGAAAGATGTTACGCCGGGCCAATCTTGATCATTTGGGGTACCGAGGAGTCTGGAAGCCATCAGCATCTGGATATATTCATTCGGACGGAGAAGGCTTGCCGGAATATCTTGAATATTTCATCTATCTCCGAATCACCTGGGAAAAGAGGCTTTCGTGTGCACATCTCCGCAAAGATGCAGCCGACAGACCACATATCCACCCCAGTGGAGTATTGTCGACCACCAAGTAGTATCTCTGGCGCTCGGTACCAAAGAGTGACGACCTAAACAGATGTCAATTAGCGCTGTGAAGTAACGTGAAGTTGCTATAATCACTAACCTCGTGTGTGTATGTACGTAATGGTACCCCAAACGCTCGAGCGAGACCAAAATCTGCCAGCTTCAGATTTCCATCTCGATCAATGAGCAGATTCTGCGGTTTCAGATCCCGGTGTAGTACGCGATGGCTATGGCAGTACCTCACACCTTCGACGAGCTGGCTCATAAATTTCTTGACCATGGCGTCACCAAGGCCGAGCCTCCCAAGGTCTGGCCCTGAGCCCTCGGGGAATGCCTTTCCTCTCCCACCATCACTAACCGGCAGTGCCTCCATGTATTTCTTAAGATCCAAGTCCAAGAACTCGAACACCAAGTATAATTTGTGGCCATCAGCGTGAACGATGTTGAGAAGGCGGACAATGTTTGGGTCGTTCATTTCTTTAAGCAGCGAAATTTCGCGGATGGCTGTGCTTGGGACACCCTCATCTTCTGCTTCGAGGCGAATCTTCTTCAGGGCGACGATTCGAGTAGGATGCGTAAGATCTCGGGCTTTGTAGACAACACCGTAGGTACCTTGTCGAGTGATCATTAGCACGTCTCGGTATCGAGGGGGCAGACGTGCTCAGGAATTGCTGTAGGGAAAGAGCAGAAGGCAAGGGTAGTATCATTACCTTCGCCGATCTTCTCAATCTTCTGATAATTTTCCATGACGAATAGGCTACTGAGGTTGATTGAGGGATAATAGCTTGTTAAAGCTGCTCCGATGGCGCTTGGAAGATTACTGTGGTAGCCGATATTATTGACTGGCGGCAGTCTGCTAATTCGCTCGAGTAGAAGAGATTCAATCAACGAATGGATCCATGGGAGGGGAAGCGCTGTTGGGTTAGTAACGTCAAGGCTGCCCGATGGTCGCTTTGGTGTTGTGCACGTCTTGGAGCTCCTCGGTTCGTTTTGTAAACACAGAGCCGGGCTACACGCTAGTACGGTAAGGCGCCACAAGCGAGCGTTCCTTCGCGTATCGGCCACGAGAAATGCTTTGCATCGTAGATCCCACAACGTCATGCAATATTCAGAAGATCGATGGCGCAAGGAGACGCTCTGGATGCTCGTGAAAGACCACCAGCTTTCATTAAGAGTGTCTACAAATTCTATAGGAAGTTGTCCAAAGATGCGTTCACCTCTGATGCTGGAATTCTCGATCTCAGCCTTGGCTTGAATACTGCAAATTGTAGTATGGTTAAGAAAGTTGATAAGCTGTTACGATCTACAGTATACACTGCCTGTTGCCATCTTCGAGATGGGAATGGTCTGGCGTCAACTCCGTCAAGGTCGGATGTCGAGATTTATGAAGCTAAAAACATCCCAGGTCAGCCGTCAGTGACATTAGGATTCAAGTATGGTTCATTGACACCGATCAGGCTTACTTCTAATCCCATCTCTAGTCCCTAGAGAGACTCAAAGAGATCTTTTGTCGAAGGTGCTTCATAGGGATCTTAGCGATGCGAGACACAGAACCAACGTCCATTTACATCATCAGCTTCCCTACAACGCTGTTCAACGATGCTTTCCACATTCGTCTGAGCTCGAGGGCGCATCTCGCGTACCTTCTTTCTTCGATTTGTCTTCTACATCTTCTGATCTATTTCTCCCAGTCGATGGTTCAATTCATAAGCCTCTCACCGTGTCTCAGTTTCTCAGTCGCAAATTACGGTGGATGACTCTTGGAGGTCAATACGACTGGACACAGAAATGCTATCCACTCGATAATCCACCTTTCCCAGCTGACATTGCAGCTTTTATCCACGGGCTCTTCCCAGAGGTGGTAGCCGAGGCAGCAATTGTCAATGTTTACACTCCGGGAGATACTCTGAGTATGCATCGTGACGTTTCTGAAGAATGTGAAAGAGGTCTAGTTAGTATCAGCCTTGGCTGTGACGGTATTTTTGTGGTTGGTTTGGGCTCTGAGAAAGATGGGAACGAAAAGTCTCTTGTTGTACGCCTTCACTCAGGTGATGCTGTCTTCATGACCGGTCCATCAAGATTTGCCTGGCATGGCGTACCCCAAACTCTTCCCGATACCTGTCCGGAGTGGCTGCGGCCGTGGCCTGCTACCGCTGTATCCGATCTCGACCAGGACAGCAACGATCCCTATAACGCTTGGCGTGGTTGGATGTCAAACAAGCGTATCAATTTGAATGTGCGCCAAATGAGGGATTAATAATCCATCACCACGGACGACGAAAGAATCTTGGCCCAACGTAAGCCATAACACCGAAACGGCAGGCGGTCAACTTTAGCCCGGAAGATAAGCTTCACCCCACATTTGGCCTGGGAAAACGCGCGTCATTGGTGCCGCGCCCTGAAGAAGATAGACCGAGCAGCTTGGGTCGTCTTCCCCACAAATACCATACAATCACACGTCCTCGATTGAAAACTTCTCAATCGCTAAACACAATGGCAACGGAGACGAAGAATTGGGAGAGTCTGGGAAATTCCAAGCTTAGCTCCATCAAAAATTCAATCCCAAATAAATGGCGGATCTCATCTATACCCTCGATCGAGGAGCAGAGGGATGTTACCGGACCTTTTATACAGAAGTTCTTATCGAAGAACGAAATTGAAATCACCGAAACAGATGCGGTCGGTATAGTTGAGAAAACGTCGACGGGCAAATGGACGGCAGAGGAGGTCGCCACGGCCTTCTGCCACAGAGCTAGTCTTGCACATCAACTCACCAATTGCTTGCATGAGACCTTCTTTGATGCTGCCATTGAAGATGCTAAGAAGCTTGATAAGTTCTACGCGGAGCATAAGAAAGCAGTTGGGCCGTTGCACGGATTGCCCATCAGTTTGAAAGATCAATTCCATGTCAAAGGGGTGGAAACCACTATGGGTTACATTGGCTGGGTACGTACATTTTCGAGGGCATCTAGCCCCATTGGAACCCTCGTATAGCACTGTGATCTATTGCTGGAGTTACGATTAGCCTATAGTCCCGAAATATGTCTCAGATCCCCATATCATATCTATGAAAAGTGATGCTGACTCCGAAATCTGTATAGATTGGCACTTTCATGGGCAAGAAGGGAACCGGAAAAGAGAAGGTATTCGAGAGTGAGATGGTCAAAGAGCTGCGTGCGCTTGGAGCCATACTTTACTGCAAGACCTCAGTTCCCCATACACTCATGGCAGGTGAGACAGTCAACAATATCATTGGATACACGACGAACCCAAAGAATCGTAATTTGTCATGTGGTGGAAGCTCTGGTGGTGAAGGAGCTCTCATTTCTCTTAGGGGTTCTCCCGTAGGTTTTGGGTATGTGGATCATCAAGCTCTATGTGAGACGATTGGCTCATGCCTGAACATAGTACGGATATTGGCGGAAGCATTCGAATTCCCGCGGCTTTTAATGGACTGTACGGAATACGCCCTTCGTCTGGGAGACTCCCCTATGAAGGTATGGCGAACAGTATGGATGGTCAAAATTCTGTGCTTTCTGTTGTTGGGCCCCTTTCGCACTCCCTGCGTTCATTGCGATTGGTGGTGAAATCTCTTTTGAGCCAGCAACCCTGGCTTCATGATCCTCTCGTGCACGAAATCCCTTGGCGAGACGATCAGGAAAAGCAGATGCTAGATATCATAGACAATGGGGAGCTCGCATTTGGCATCATGAAGGATGATGGTGTCATTCACCCCCATCCACCTGTACGAAGAGCCATGGACATGGCTGCCAAGACGCTTAAGAAGCTCGGTCATCATGTTATTGAGTGGAAGCCACCCAGCCATGAACGCGGTGCAGAAATCCTCATGGAAGTCTGGAAAAGCGATGGTGGTGCCGATATACATGGTTCCATTGGTCTTTCCGGAGAACCACTGGCTGCTCAAGTAGCAGACATCTACGGCACCGGAGTTACGGAGCAGGCGAATGCAAGCAAGATTGCAGCTCTCAACATCGCCAAGCGCGAGTTTCAGAAAGAGTACATGGAATACTGGAACAGTACCGTTGATTTGACTGGCACTGGTCGACCCGTTGATGCTTTCATCATACCTTTGGCGCCATTTGCTGCTGCCCGTCCCAGAAAGTACAAATACTTAGGATATTCCGCCATCTTCAACGCGCTCGACTACACTTGTTGCATAGTACCAGTGACCACCGTCGATAAGAGGCTTGATGTTGTTGACAAAGACTTCAAGCCCTTTAATGAGCAAGACAAGGACATAGCAGCAGATTGTGAGTAGGGTCCTCGCTAGAAAGATGTTTTGCTAATCGTGTTTACTAGACGATCCTGATGTCTATGATGGTGCACATGTTGCAGTGCAGCTTGTCGGGCGGAGGTTGCAAGAAGAGAAGGTCCTTGCATTGGCTGAACATCTTGGAGATGCTCTAAAAGTTATTGATCTAGATGAATAGGGTCATCAGGTCGACCAGAGGGCAATCAGTGGCATTGCAGTAGCTTGAAGCATCATAGTTGAACAACGTACGTAGACAGGTTTTTCAATTTCTGCCAAATGCACGAATAGAACCTGAATTGATGGCTTGTATATTAAAGATTTGTCTGACTGTATTGTTGATAGTGAATAGATAGAATGTTCATGAACGAACTAGCCCAGAGAGGCTAGCGCTAGCCTTAGGTTGACGTCCCTCGGTGCTGTAACATGCGTTCGCGCCTGGTCAATTCTTTAGATATACAACATACAACCTACCCGACACCTGCACGCTGTGATTCCCTGAAAGCCGAAAGCAGTCTGTGAAGTGAAATCTTACTGTCCAGGGACTTCAGCTCGCTGCGCCTCATTGATGGGAGATGGCAGATGGCGCTGCGGGAACCCCTGGTTCATCTACAGGCAAAATACCGGCATCCAAAGACAAGGAATGCCCGTACTGCCACCAAGCCTTCACATCCTCCTCTCTTGGCCGTCACCTCGATCTATACATTAAAGAGAAGAACGCGAAACCCCCAGACGACGTACATAATGTGGATGAGATTCGCAGGCTCAGGGGAAACGTTACACGCCGGCAACCGCGCACTTCTTCGGGCAAGAGGGAGGGTTCTACACCTTCGAGCTCGAAGCCTACACCTTTCCGTGACCAGCGCTCGCCTTCGACACAGGGTGGGTACACAAATCTCGGGCATGCAGAGGGAAGTCGCATACAGACGTATCTGAATAAGGCGACTTGGCATCAGACGGGTGTCATTAATGATATACCGACCATCTCTGAGAACACGCTTTATGTCAGGAGGCAGTCGCCTTCGGGACGGAGATCTGTGAAGGAGGAAATTACCCATAAGCAGACTGCAATGGAGGAGCGCGACCGGGCGCGAGCGGCTGAATTGGCTTTACAGGAGGTGCTTGGAAGTGTACAGGCTGCGAAGTAGGATGCTGCCATCAGGCTGTAAGGACTTATGCTGACACCGGAACGATGTATAGAATGCGCGCGCATCCTCTCTCACCATTTGACTTTAACTTCTTCACACTCTCCTTTCCCGAATTGTGCCTTCGATGCCTCTCGGCATCTCATACGCTGCTAGCTGGATCCTCTATACCCAACAAACTATCCTGGTCCACTGAAGCACCCCAGCTCGTCCATCGAGATCTTCTGCATGATCTGATAGCGACAAGGCTGAAAGACTGGCGCCGACAGCGTCAGCCAGCGTTCTCACCATCCCTCGGCCAGGCAAATGGTACCAATGGACATCTCCAAGAACAGGTCGACTCTGAGATGAGCGAAGTGGACGAGAAGTACTATCAGCACCTCTCGAGCGCCTTCGACGCCTGGAAGCCCCTTTCAGAAAAGCAGAAACAAGATCGATGGCGCGAAGAGTGCGCGAAGGCCTATGCACGCGAGCAAGAGAGGCATCAAGAGACGAGGCGAAAGCTTGATCTTGCTGAACAGGAGATCCAACATCTTCGCTCTCGACTCGAACAAATACATCAGCCGCCAGAATTTTCTCCCTTCCCCCCATCAACCCTTCCTATATCTCGCGAGACCGCTACCAACATCACCGATACCCAGTCTTGGACACCAGAAAACCTTATCTCGAAATGGAAGACCCGAATACAAGCCTCTCGCAGCACACAACATCCCCTCCCAGCTCCATCCCCCTGGGCAGTATCCTCTCCACCAGACCTAAATGCCGGCTTCGCCAATGGCAACGCAGCCTTTGCACAATTCCGCGCGCGCGGGGATCAGCGGCCCCATCATAATGACGATCCAGAAGCTCCCTCGGACGAGGATGAAGATCTGGCTGATGCGCCTGGTGATGAGGAAGAGCTGGATCATGAACATAACCAGCATCAGCACATTGACAAGGGCATGCTAGACCCACACCTAAGAGACGAGGACGGAAGCGGCGAAGCTGATGGCGAGGGACATGCTGGTGGGAGGATGCTAATGGGCCTGAGAGAATACAATGCTTCCGAAGGAGGTGGGGAGGGAGGTGGAATGGACATGAGAGGATGAATGAGTGTAAGATTAATGATTGACGAGGTAGGAATCATAGGACCTTGACTTTACCATTTACGAGCGTTGCGGAGTCATGGTTGTACAGAAAAGGAGGGACATGGAACGGACAGAGACCAGCTCTTGAGGAGTTTTCGCGTATATACCCTGTGGACGATTTGAGCGTTTAATGTAATATGATGCGAGGAAGACTGGAGATTTGACATAATGATGTGGTGTATGATATGTATTCATGTCAGGAATTGAACTGTATTCCATCTCGGTCTATATCCAAGCGCATCCCATCTCCTCATTCGGCCGTTCTCATCCCAATGCCAACTAGGGCCCGAAACGCTATGCTGACACTACTCCAAATTCCATCCCCAAACAATGCAACCTTATCCCCCATCTATATACATCCAAGTCGTTCCTCTGTGCCCTCATATTCTGACATGCCCAATTTGACAACACACACTCTATTGCATCTTTTCTTCCGCCATATAAGCCGGTGTTAATCCTCCTCGTCTACTATCCCCCTCCTCCCAGCCATGGAGAGACGTTTCTGAGCGAAGTAGATGCCGAAACCGACTAATGTCAGGATGATGAAGAGGACGATGATTATGATTGCGACGACTATGTTTCGTTGGACCATTGTTCGTTGTGTGTGAGGGTTTCGGAGGAGGTGGAAGTGATGATGGGGTGCGTGGTGCGAGGGAGCAAGGTGTGTACTGAGGATGGAGGATGCGTGGTTCAGTGTTTGAGCGGGTGCTTTGGCGTAGGATGAGAGGGCTTCTGGTAGGTTGCTGTAGGGAGGGCGAGCTGGGTATAGCTGCTTCGTGGATTCTATTTCGCTGGAATGGGTTCGCTTGGGTTATATATATAGGGTACTCTTCGAGAAGATAGGAGTCTTTAGTATATAGATGAACAGAAGTCCTAAAAAGTAAACAGACGTCGCAATCGATCAGCTATGCAGACTCGTGCCCGTAAATGTTGTAGATGCAGTGGGTTTCGTGATATACAAGAGAGAGGAATGTATGAAGGCAAGCGACAGCTCACCATTCTTGTAGTGCATGCAGATTGGCTCGTTCCCAGCCATGCAGCCATTTGGTGGCATGGCTGGCAAGGCGACGTGGGGCTGGGTGGCGCCAGGTGGTCCAAGCTTTGCCAAGACTACATGTCTCGGGAACGGGTAGATCCGTCTAGCGCGATATCTGCCAAGATAGGATAATGCCTCACAGACTAATTCCATGCTCATCGTTTCGCGATGATGAGACATCTCTATGAATAGCCAAGACAACAACACGAGATCGGGAGACCTCATGGTGATTCGGGAGAGGCTTTCTCTATTCATGGATCGTCTCAAGTGGCGAAAGCAGAGACTTGAAAGAACCAATAGAATAATGATCGCAACGCCCCAATCTTTAATTCTTCGCTAGACATTCAACGGCAGAAGTGTGAGAAAGTTGAATCGGGTTAGCATCTACGGGAGTGGCTTCTCGTACCACGGCTCACTCGCTGTCAGTGGCAGTGTCATGAGATTCACTGTACTGGCATTAAAGCTCATCACAAGGTCATCGCTGCGCGATGATGGAGCCTTCGCTTGAACATAAGGGGAACATAGGAGCGATAGTCGTCAACATCTTTGCTTGTGATCAAGGCACCTGATCTTCTTCAAGGGACCCCTGCGTTTCGGAATTTGTACACTGCGAATTAATGGCCCAAGGTAGCACCTTGAAACTGTACAACACCACCTTGCATGGAATGAGAATCGTGCACAGGTTCTAAGTGGAGGAGCGAAGCTGGGATATGTTCTCTAGTACGTTTGGGAGTGTTCGATATGAGATCTGCGATCAAGACTGGGCTGAAGTCCGAGTGACTTGGTGTATTAATAGGTCCATTTTGCCGTTTCGTACGTAAGAAGTGCTGGTAACGGCACGGAAGGTTTCAAGTATCGTCACCTCAGCAGAGGCTCTCGTGACTAGGGAAGGGTACTTAAACAAAACATTGGCCGCTATGGATGATGTTTTCTCCATCTTAGTGGCGATTCCGTAAACACAATTTTCTTCAAATCTACCCACTTTCTGAACACACTGACAAAATTTGCTAGCAATGGAAGGAAGATTACTCTGCCTCGTCCGTACGAGCGTCCCAACAGTCAACACTAATTCATGGCAAATCACCAACAATCCTTCCACTCTTGGCTTCCCCGTATCTGATACCCAGATCGAAGAAGGTCGTGAATGGTTTCCGTGGTCAGAAGCCGAGAGATATGGTGACTCATTCGCAAGCCAGATGGTAGATTGCAGGATGAATGTGTCAAGAATAACGCGACCGATTGAAAAAGCTGGTTGGACAGGGTGGTACGTACTTTGCGAATCATGAAGCGAAACCCACTGCACCTTAGCTGCTAAAGATGGCTCAACAGGAATGTGAACTCTATAAATCTTGAGGTCCCGGACGATTCGTGTTCTCCGTACGCTGCATCAGCCAAGGTCATTATTGTGAGATATATCAACGACTACGACTTTGAAATTCCGACTCTGGCAATGGTAGCACGGCGTCTAGAAATTACGCTCATCGAGAGCGACAAGCTCTGGCGTGTCACAAACAATCATTTGGGTATTCCTGGTGTTCCGATCGCTTCAGGATCCGTCCCAGCTAGTCCACTCAGTCTACTGAAATCCTACTTCCTGAGACAACATGGACCGCCGAATCGGATGTCCGTCCTCGAGTACCTCCCCACTCTCATGGCCGACGACCAGTTCGAGAGTACTCCCAGGTTGACCAACTGGTATGTCACCACCCTAGTGGTCACCATACTGATGATGCTGATGCAGACCTAATAGGCAAGTACATTGTGTCCACGATGATGGCCACACCTCCGGGGAGGGGTCTGAAACTCATTGGGTGGAGAGTGCAACAGTCTACCTTGTGAGGTATCAAGTTTGGGGCCCGGACTAGAAGCAACAAGGTATGGAGCTTAAGCGGCCTGAGGTGGGAATGTTCTCCCATTTCTTCTGTATGCATGTTCGATAATTACCTTCTAGTGAGAATCGACTGATTAGCCGAGAAGTGTTCGTTGAGTAGAATGTCACTTGGTGCCCTTCTCGATCCATGCATAGGCCACACCCTTACCCTCTCAGCCTATCATCCTGTACCACTTCATCCGCAACTGGTCGTAAGACTTCTAGATATATTGCTCTCCGGAGACTTTGGTTGAAACTCGCTGATCAGGAGATAATGGGAGTCATACTTGTCCAACAGCTTATCTACCCGATAAATGTCCATGTGAACTGCATACCAAGCTCCCCACTTTTGTCTTCAGTCGGTAGTACAAATTATCACAAGATCGCTCAACACCTTGTCATGCTATGACACGTCGAGATTTGACTAGCATTACACGAAGAGTGTTGAGGAGCCACTAGTCAAGAGGTCCTCTCTCAAGACTGGTCATCACTCTTGAATTCCACTGCAAACCTCGAAATAACAATTTCATCAACTCCATCAAACTTCCATATCGCCAAAGAATTGAAAATGACCAACACGTCCTCCGCAATGGAAGCCAGACTCTTACCCCTCACACGCAGCTTCCATAAGCAACACCCGGGAATCTGGACTCTGGCAAATGCTACCGAGTCACCCATGGGTCTTCCCCTCTCGCACGAGCATATCTCTACAAAGCCTCCCTCCGTCCTTGAACTGCCCAACGATCCTAAGCATCTCGGTCCGCAGATGGATCTAATCAAAGATCTAACCAAGCTCATGACGGAGGATCACTTTCAACGTGTCGACGGTCCAGAAGGATGGACACCATGGTTGACTCAGCGTAACCACAGTAGTAGTACAGCTGCTGACTCAGATAAACTAGGTGTCTGCACGACTTGGGCGTTATCAGAGACCGCGAACACGGGACGGTGCAGGCTGTCGATGTCACCATCGTGAGATTCCGCACAACGCTACCGAAAGACCAGGAAGGCAAGGAGCCAGAGCAGGAGCAGACGGGTGCAACCACAGAGATAAGGATGAGGGCTGGTGGGTGTACCTGTACGACTTGCAATATAGCTGCGAGGATGGGTATCCGTCGCGGTCACCGTGTGGGTGCGAGTCGAGGTGTTCGTCGTGATAGTATTGTGAGATCGGGCAAGAAATAAGTGCACTTTGAATATTTGATGGCAGTGGGTAAAAGGATGCCCTGTTAGTGACTAGCTAGTCAATGCTTGATTGAACCACATCTTATTGCTGCCACCTTGGTTCCGTTTCCTTGTGACATGCATGATGTGCAAACTGTAAGATCTCCTAGCGTAGTCTCTTTGCCACACGCTTATGAGTTAAAGTACGCTTCACTCCTAACAATTGGAGGGGGGTTAAGATCGTCAGTGAATGGCTCGTGACGGTGAAGGTCATTATCGTGCGATATCGCCGGTCTTAGAAAGTACATTTGGAAACTCGCTAAGAGCCAAGATCTTGAGGTTGCACGGGGTATGAGAGCATGAGTTAAGGCACTTCGGAGGTGGCATGCGGCCTTTTCGGTCAAAAAGCACTAGGGCTTATATGATTGTCGGAGTCATTGTTGAGGATTAGCAGTTCCGATAGCCGCTACTCTTGACAATGTGAAGCATGCAATCATTTTTTCGTCGCTTTCGAAGAGCTGGCAGACGAAATGTAAGTTGATGTATTTATTGGCAGGTTGTAAGCGCGAGAAGTGCGATGACAGTTTGCTAGCATTTAGGGGCCGGGACACGCTAACTCCAATATGTATTTACCGTAGAAGAAAATGAACGATAAGCGCTCATGACTAATTCATCAGTATATAGAGGCCCAGGTCCTATGAGTAGCTAATGAACAAAACTACAAAAACAATGTCTGCTGGCTACCCATTCAGGGAAGGAAGGCTCCTACGCCTGCGGCTACCTATGCAAGAAGGGGCTCCGGCCAAAGAATGGGAGCTTGAAAGAGGTCGTGGGTACCTGGGTATTATGCTATCCGATGACCAGCTGTCCGCAAGACCAGCCCCAATCGTTCAATCAACTGCGGCAGCGGATCCGGTTACAAGGGATAGCGAGCGTCGACTCTTCGACCGTTTGACTGACATCCTGGAAGCTCAGGTTAACGGCCTCTCATGGTCAGAATGGTAAGTTCTCTTAGCAATGTTACTTCGATGTATCCTGATGACGTTCAAGGTGCTTGCATGAGATTGGGCCTATTGAACAAGATGAAGGTGGGGGAAAGGATGGGAAGACGGTGACCATGAGGGTAAATGTCTGCATTATTCGATACCGTAAATAGAAGGCATGGAAAGCATATCACCTGTTGTTCGTGTGTGTAAGCGTTCAATTAGCTCTAGCATCAATCCACATGAGCAGTAGAAATGACGTACTTCTGGCTCTATCCCGGCGACTACTGAGTCAATCATGGCCCCTTTCGCCATGTTCATTGTGCACTCCTCGCTCAGGCGTGGACTATTGGTGCACCTTGGCACGGTTTTCAGAGTGTTGTTCTGGTTTTCTCGCCAAGTGTTCATCCGAATAGATTGCTGCACCAGGGAATGAGCGATAACCATGGATGCCTTATTCGTAGGTAGAGCATCTATAAAAGGCCAGAGTTCTGCTCTACATCTACCGAAAGCCGCACTGACCAGATACTCGCTGGCCTTGATTATGGAAGTAAGACTCCTCCGGCTCGAAAGGTCTCGAAAGAAGGAAAGAAGACCAGCCAGCCAGTGGAAGCCCACCGCAACTGTTGATGGATTGGGTGTCAGGACTTCTGACAAGATCTCAGAGAGAAGATATTCTCTTTTTTCTGCAGATGATTCAGTAATAGACTTCCTAGCGCATCTCTTTGCACAACAGAACACTCGAAGTGCTAGTTGGTCCGATTGGTACGTCGTCCGATGATCTCTTGTTCTCAACCTTGCATTTGCTGACTATATGACGAGGTGTCTGGATGAGGTTGGACCTGTTGAGCGTGAGCCTGGAAGTGAGACCGAAAGAATTAAAGCTATCATCGTTCGATATCGGAACTCTGCGCCTAAGACCAGGAACTGAGTATGCGAATTGGGAAGGAAGCATAGGGAGGAAGATTAGGGGGTGCAGTAATGAATGAGAGCATGGGAAAGCTATTGTGTACCTTTCAAGGCCGGCGGCCTTAGTGAAACTAGTGTTCCACTTGGAACCACTTGGAGGATCAAAGATGTTTGACACTGCCATTGTCAGGTCATTCATTACATGCAATCAAGCGCCCTTCTTGTCATAAGCGATGCACTTACCCTACTGGCTCCGTCCTCTTGTCCCTTTACACCATAAGTATGCTTTCCTCTCCCCTCAGACATGCAAATACTCCTCCAACTAGCACGCTTTTGAAGTTTTCCAATGATGGAAGCCAGACTTATCATTCTTAAACGGCCCCGCACGATAGGCACGTCCCCAAGCGCACCTTGGAGGTTGAACAAAAGCCCTAGCAATTCCGATGACCTAGGTCTACTTCTGTCCGATGCGCACATTCCTGCCGCCCCAACTTCGCTCCTTCAAAGCACCCAGAACCCCATTTTGGCGATCCGTCGTGATCATCTCCTCGACTGTATAAGAGACATAATGCTCAACTGGCCATACTGTATCCGACAAGTAGGCTGGACGTCGTGGTAAGATACTCAGGGATCCCAGGGGCTGACTCGGACAAGTCGCTGATGGAGTCGTTAGGCAATTCCATGCATGGGATGAACCATACAATATTGACACCGCTATTGAGAGGGTCAAGGTCATCATTGTTCGGAGATTGCTCGCAGCTCCAGACAGCCAGACGCAGTCAAAAAGATGAGAGAAGGGGGCTGACATCATTCGTGTTGGTCTATAGCGGCTTTGGGATTCAGGTCATGGCAAGTCTTTACGATCTCTCCACCCATAAGTCATAGGACGGATTGAGCCAGTTCAAGCACAATGCAAGTTTGGCCGCATGGTTTGAGGGGGGTGGTTTCAAGACTCAGTAGCTCCTAATGCGTCAATTCAATGCTCTTAGATACCAGGTTCATCCAGAATTTTTCCTAGTAGTGCACCCAAAGCATCCCGGCGTTACCTTGTAGAAGCCAAGATGAGGCAAGGCACCCGCTTTCTGCTAAATCCCCCAGCTTGTGACTAATGCACAAAACATGTGAAAATGGTGCCAGGGCTTTGCTGAGGCTGGCCGATACGGCTTAGAGCATTGGCCTTCGTCTCCCGCCCAGTATGCTTGGTCGATGGGGCAAGCCCTTTGCCCAGATTCTATTCGCCAGAATTGTCGTCAGGCTTGAGGCCTGGTTCGTCGATTTTTGCCTTAGTCAAGGCTTCCGTAAAACATCCCCAAACCAGTCACCGATCTCCAGTGCCTCCTTGTCATTCCACAAACCCCATCCTTCCCGGTCCAAAGCTTCAAACCTTCGCTGAGGAATGTCCTTGCCCGGAAGTGTAAATCGATCCACCTCCGAGCGACCAAAGCTTCTGCGCATCAGATCAACCAGCTCGAATCCTTGATCTCTAAGTACACTCTCTTTACCCACGTTGACTCTGATGTTCGGTATTATAAGGTCCGAGTAAGTGGGTGGATACTTGCGGAGGGACCGACGTTTCTTGGAGATGTCTGAAACGACCTCTTCCGGATTTGGTTCGCTGTCGGAGGGCTGAGCAGGTACATATTCGAGTGGCAGGTCGGAGCTCGGGGTGCGGAAGAAGAGAAGAGGGCTGGCGAAGGGATCATGGTACTTCTCTGGTTTCGAGAAGTAGTCTCCACGTAGTGTCAGTAGAGACTCCATAGACATTACAATTTTGTCCTGAAGGTCTCGATGTTGGTTTGTGAATTTGACATGAGGCGTTGCCTCTGGTTCTTTGCTTGCTTCTAGTGGATGCAACCCAGTCCAGTCAACGATAGGATTTCCAAGAGCGGCGGCACTGATTCCTGGCGTGTGGCATTCCGTAAGTGCTAACATAGCTGCTAGACTTCCTCCGACCAACTCCCCGCAGACACCAACTCTGGAGGTTGTCGTTCGATCGTTTGTCTTGGGTCTACTGCCAGCAAGGTTCTGCTGAACCCAATCGTATGCGCGAACAACCTGGAATTGTTCGTCAGCCACAATTACTCAAGTTGAGGTATCAAGGGTGACTAACGGTATGGATTGGAATGGGATAAGGAAGAGCTTTTGGATCCTTGTAATCTACGTAGACAACAGTCGCATTCGCGCTTGTTGCGAGGTTGTAGATATTGTCAGCGACACTCGAGCCATAGGCTGAGGATATTCCACGCTTGAGGTAAAGGATGATGGGACTGGCGGTTTCTGGCCTCGGGGCGTGACGGATACTGGAGAAGGCGTCAGCTTGTAGCCTCAGGGAGACTCCTGGCGATGACATTGTACATCAAGGATACATGGCCAGTATTGCCAATCTTCACCTTCACATTGGTCACATCGTCCGATTGATTTAGTATGGGAGGGGTGCTGTAATGTCGACATTGCGAGGGACAGGCAGTCAGCCATCGAGCTGAGGAATGACTCGGCCACGTACGGCGACCATGGAATCGAACATTGTTGGCAATTCTGAGCATAGCATGCACAGCTATTGCCCAGACAAAGTCGAGGGGGCAGGATCAAAGTTTCCGAATTTCGGAGATATCTCGGAAATTATCCGAGCCTTCCTGATATCATATATCTTGCTACCTTAGGCTTGCATCCTCCATCATCAAGACGTCAAGACCAATTATCGATGGTACATGAGCATCGATTGTTTGAACGTTTTGCTGTTGACACGATGCTTCTATTCTACGATTAACGAACATTGGCATGCGATTCCACTCCTGACTGCTAACATGTAAGACACTTGCGTTGCTCCATTTCAGTCATACCAAAACACGTCTCATCAACATGCTCAGCTTTCCATCCAACTAACCCCCTCCGCCGATGTGCATGTATTATCGAGCATGACTTTCTTCTCCTGCTTCCTCTGTTTCTTGTCGTGTAGAAACATCCTCCTCGTCAGCATTCCAGCAACCGACCGCGCCTCATTCTCATTAAAACAAGAACCATGAGCAGCCATGCTGCTAGTGATCTGCTCGACTTCTGCATCAGAAAGCTGGAAGTGGTACTTCCCGATATGGTCTCTAAGGGACGTGACCACACCCACAGTGTTACCGCACTCAGGCACTGGACAAACATATATTTGGGGCTTCGGGTTGACCACATCTTCCTTGTTAAATCGCGTATTGCAGAAGCGTTGTCCCTTAAGAATCGGCGTCACCCAATGCTCAAGGTAGTAACTCCGGCACCACAGAACATCACCCGGCTCTTGAAAGATCATGGACCTCAGCTGTGGAAAGACAGCCCATGCTCCTTCGTAGTCACCCCATGCATTAGTCTGCGTCCAGCTGCCACGTGCATCTTTCGGATCTCTATGAGGTTCGACGGCGAGATTAGAGATTGGTACGAAGCCGCTGTAGATGCCGTTTGGGCCTTGGTATAGATGCTCGAGTTTACCTGCGGCCTGGAGGTCCTGATACCATTTGTTCATGCGTAGCCAAGCTTCTTCGTCCAAGGCTTTGAGCCACTTGCTGCCCTGGTCGTGCTCCCACGCTGTGTCTCGCATGAACGCTTTGAGGGCGTCCATTTGGGTGGCGTTGATCTTGCTGGCGTCGCGCGAGAGTGTGAGTGGTTCCTTTGGATGCCCATTCTCATGCCATGGTGTCAAGTGCTTGTGCTCGTTAGCTTTGTTCTTCAGTGATTGCAATGACACGTACCAGACGGCCCCAAGGGAGACCCTTGCTCTGCCACTCCATCTTCTCATTCTCTAAAGCGATGACATGTCGATAGTCAGCTTTCTTGGGGATCTCCGGAGGATAAGCTTTTGTGAAGGCTTTGAAAGCAGCCTCGGACTTTTCGCGCAACTGCCGCTCCTCACCCGGCTTGTTTGTGTACATCCCACCCTTGACGAACATAACAAGGCCGTACCCGTCTGTGGTCTCGATGACGGCACTACCATCAGTGATTCTGTGGTAAGATTCCTCCTCCAGCTCTCTCTTTCGCTGCTCGAAATACTCCATGGTCTGTGGAGTCTTCGAGACCGACTGCCCAACGAAGACGGAGGAATCCTGCTGGTAAACGAATTTTCGTGCCGTGGTGGTGTAAGCCCCGTGCCCCAGGACCGTGGAAGCTGCCTCGATTGTCTCGGTGCTAGCTTCAACCTTGGCCCTTCTGATCCTCTTGGTGCTCGGCTCGGTGATAGACTCCACGGCTCTTCGCTTTGTGGCAGTGGAGTGTGACAAATCTTCAGTTCTGGTCAAGCTGCTTTCAGGATGCTCGGTGTTCGCCCTTTGCTGCTCTTGTGAATTAGATCTTGAGCTAATGCAGGTTCTATTCGATGCAATTTTGATGGTGTTTGAACTTACAACAAGTTGGGATGTTGCCACACCAGGTTCGGGTGGAGCCGTGATTGGTTTGCCCTCATCTCCAGCTAAGGGACCAATAGGAGGTTGTATATGGCGTTGAACCAGCGACTTTACCCCATCGTCAGCTTCTCGACCGATGAATGTGTTAGACGCAGCTTCATCGAAGTATTGAACAGGCATGATGTCGCCAGAAACAATCCGTGAACAGTATTATTGCAAGGAAAAAGGGACCTGTGGATAACGCAAAACGACATATATTGCAACACGTTCAGTGGACGTTAGAATCTTAAGAAAGCAAGTGGGAACCTGCGAACTTATACAAAACTCACCCGCGTCCTACTATGTTCATCCCACAGCCTCATCTCCCCTAGCGCATAACACGCTGCACGTCCATCTCCGCACTCCACTTCTCGGAAAGTATATCTACCTATAACACGTCCCCGTAAACGTAGACCGTAGCGGATACCATATATAAAACGGGTTGATATTTTTCTATATATACCCGGCAGTTGAGAAAAGCTTTGAACCGAGATTAACACCTGGGATCGTTCAGAGGGGAAATAGATGGTAATCGTGCTGGAAACTGCAGGGACGAGAGTGACGCGATATCGAGAGGTAGTGGCGGCTGTGCAGGTGGGGGAGATGGGGGGGTTCGATGAGTGAAGTGAGGCGATATAGAGAAGAAGTGTTGTGATAGCAAGGATCATATTGATGAGGCACGTGTGAGAGGTAAATAGTGTTGATGAAGTCAAAAACAATACTATACACAAGGCAAACGACGCTATGCAGAAACTCCACAGAAACCAGTCCTACATTGGGTATCAATCAACAAGAAATCCCACACAAAAAAACTGATCATAAGTCATCACCAAACACCCATCCATCAATCAACTAAAATAGCTCCGCGCCTCCTGCTGCCCAACAAACATATCCTCATCAACGCCCTCCCTCTCAACCGCATCCTCACCCAACAACCTCCCGATCGCATACCTCTTCCCCCACTCCCTTACAACGCCATCTCTAGTCCGCTTATCCATCTGCGCCATACCCCTAAAGTCTCCAAGCATATGGCTGCCACAGATAGATAGAAGTACAGCAGCGATAGTGTCGGGTCTGCGAACCATACCGGGCGTTTTCTTCCTGCTGAGGAACCAGATGATGCCGATGAGCATCATGGCTAGCACGGCGACGGAGATGTAGGTGGAGACCAGGTAGGCTTTGTATGCTGTGCCGGGCTTGAATGGGATATTGGCTAGAGCGACGATTAAGGGTTCGCTGAGGATGGCGACGAGGCTGGTGTAGGTGTTGAAGAAGTGGGCGTGGCTTATGGAGTGGAAGAAGCCTGTAAAGGGGTTTGAGCAGGGGGCTAGGAGGATGCTGTCGCTTGCTTTGGCGTCGCCGTGGAGGAGTTGGCGGTAGGGTTCCATTGTTCGGATTTCTGTAGGAGGTGGGGTGAGAAGGGAGTCGTTTATTGGGGGGTTATAGACTTACCGTCATCTAATAGGGACCAATACATCTTGAGTATGACGCCGATGGCAGTGAAGAGAAAACTGACACCGAAAGCTTGACTGTCCATGAACCTTTCAAAGCCCGTGTCGCCGCCTGTCCGATTATAGTAGATGATCAGAGCTTCTAGTCCAAACACAAACAGTGCAAAAGCTATCACGATAGCTGGATGGATCCATGGGCTGGAGCTGGATTTCGCACGCATAGGAGCTGGTTGTTCGTCGACCGCGTTCACAGCTACAGATGCATACTTTTTGCCTCCCATAAACGACGTCTGGCGATAGTCCTCGACGGGCAAGGCGCTACTATGAACCAGGGTCATACCGTAAGAGGTGCTTCCATCGAATTCGCCGTACGTTCCGATTCGATAGCGGCTGTCACGAATGGAATTACGCAGCTCCTTCGGAGATACATAGGGATTGATTCGACGGAAGTCCTCGATAAGTCGTTGGTCCTGGAAGAGACTCGCTAAGCCGGCAATGCTTAGTGGGTTCGCGTAGACCCCACTTTTCCTCTGTAAGACTGCAATTGCCAGTGCAAATGTCATAAGGGCTACAAAGGCCAAGATGCCCTGTACCACCCTCGCAGCCGTGGGAAATACACTCAACTCGGGAAAGCAGGCGTCTCTGCCTGACGTAGCCGTACATCTCCCTTGACCAACAAATCCGATGAATACAGTCTCGGATGCAAGAGGCGGGAGGAGCAAGATTATCAATGATACGATCCCAGACCACCATACAAGATAATGGCTCTTTCGAATGGCTGTAAATGTGGCCACCACGTTGACAGAAGCTCTATAATCCAGTGCAAGTGAGTCCTCTGCGGAGACGCCATCAGCGTTGTGAAGCTGATAGAAAGGTTCTATCTCCTTGATGGCGGAGTGTAAGAGTTGCCAGGGAATGCTGAAGAGAACGGCAAGTATGGTTGGAAGGAAAGCGCCAACCACATAGTCCCGAGGGGTGACACTTATTTTCCGCTTTGTAGGATCCACAGGGGTCAAATCTTGAATGGAGACAGCTCCAGTCGGTCCGACTACGAGCTCTTGACCATCGAAAAGCGTTGCAGTTGTTGGCGTTGCCGTATTGAAAACCTTTCCATCGATGAGTACCGTGCCCCCAGCTTCAATGGTATACGGTACTCCATTGGCCACGCCTGTAACGGATGAAAGAGCCGAGCTTGCAGTTGGTGGGATTGAACTGCCGGGCAGAACTAATGGTCTGCTTGGACCTGCAGTAGTCGGGACAGTTACAGAGTTGTCCACCGGCAGGAAGTTAGTGGGAGCTGGTGCTCCAACAGTGGTTTCGGCATTGGAATTTATCCTAACCGGGGACCGGAGTGTTAGTTATGAGGCCTGACCGTATATGCTTGAATATGGAGGATCACGCGCTGCGAGGGACGTGCAAGACTCACATAGTTGCGGTCTTTACGTCACCAATGGGCAGGAATACAGGTGGAGCTGGGGCAAAGCTGGTCACGCTTGCTTTTGGGTCAACGGGAATGAAGGCTGATTGCCCAGGCCCCGAAGCTATGGTCACGCTCGGAGTTGGGTCAACGGGGAGGAAGGCTGATTGCCCAGGCGTCGAAGCTATGGTCAAGAAGTCTGGCGGGTTGGGGGCCAAAGAAGTCAAGGTCGCACCAGGTACAGGTAGGAAGTCTGATGGGCCAGGAACAACGGTGGGAGCAGATCCATCAACGGGGAGGACATTGCCTGGTGCCGGCGCTCCTGGAGCAATGGGTTCGGCTGCGACAGGGTTTTGTCTTCTGACATGCCTGGCCTCTACAAGAGCACTTTCTTCTGCCGATGCCTTGTTTCGCAAGCCTGTGATAACGCCACCGGCATTATGAGCGGGTAGGTGTCGACATGCGTATTCAACGATTGCTATAAGGCCCAGGGTTGCAACTAAAAGGCATAGCAATGAGGGAATTCGGGTGATTGATGGTTGATAATGGTGTCGGTTGACTAATTCCAGTCTTAGCATCCACTCAAACATCTAAGGATCTATACAAACCGGAAGGCATGACTTCAACCAGGCCTCAAATCACCAATACAAGTATGCCCACGTAAGAGACCAGTCGACCTGATGCTGTAACGCCAATGCTCGCAAGACATTCCCACAAATCACGGGGACAAAGTGATCTAAATAAATGAGGAGATGTGGGCTAAGGTGATAAGACTTGGGGCTGAGATACTCAAGAATATGAACAATTCCGACATGTAGGGGTATTATCCTACAAGCGCCAAATTCGGCGAGGGGAAAGCAGCCAGACTCGAAGACTTGTCTCAAGAAAGAGCTTGGCCATGCAGAGGATGAAGCAGCGATACTCGATGGGGACAAGCCCTGACTTACCTAAGGGTCTTGTAGTTCTTATGTTTAAGGCTCTCAAGTCGATCCAGGCCGAGGTGCACTATTTGATCACTATCCAATCAAACACAGCGCTTGTGAGAGCTAAGGAGAAGCGGTAGCTGCCAACACGACAGGGCTGAGAGGCCTAAGATCTCCATAAACCTTGACACGCGCTCTCGCTTGATGTTGCAAGGAAATGGGAAGACGTGAACGGAAAGAAGGCCTATTCCCAGCGGCGCGTGACCTCGCTGTCGCCGGTACCACCATTTTGGATGCTGCTCCGCCCATTCGAGCAGTAGAGGAAATTGATCTCAAATCCTATTACCTTTGCAACATTGCGCCTGCTAATGTGCCTATCATTGGGACTGGGATCTCTAATCTTAGCCTGCAGCTCTCGAAACTCACAAACGCTCCACGCAGGAGAGCATTGTACAATGCTGTGCACGTTCATTGCCAATATGTTCGTTGATTGGGGCTATGTTGTTGTCCAAGCGGGATCCAAGATACCAAGACGTTATAAGTGCCATTCTCGTCTTTCCTCCCTATGTGGAAGTCTTGTTTGCGTAGGCAGCTTGGCGGTGGAAAGTAGCTCAGCTAATGACCACGAGTATCGCTAAGTCCATAGGACGTACCCTGTCTATGAATAACATGCTTGTGCCTGTCTCTCGTTAGTCATGCTTGGAAGAACATAGTCATCTGGTTATGCGCGATTCCAGTCGAAGTTGAAGGATTACCCAGGCTCCCAGGCCTCCCAAGAAACGGAGAAGACTCCTTTGAATGCTCGATCAGCACGGAAGGTATGCCGAAGTCCCTAAATCTTGACTTCCGATGATCATCCGAAGGTCAGAAATTGTGCACCAATGACTATGACGGTAGTGGGGCGTGGAGTGTGTGAGACGGCCTTTGTTCTATCTGCGTGGAACACTCTCTTTGACTCACCGACGCTCGTTTCGAACTGTATCATCATAGATTTTCCGCGACCCTGACAGTCCCTCATTGAGCCTCTACGGGAAGAGATTAGGTCCACCATCATGGCACCCATTATCCATTGTGTCAGACACGCCCAAGGGTACCACAACTTGAGTGTGGCTAACCACAGCATGCCCGATCCCTCTTTAACACCTTACGGCGAAGAACAATGCAGACAGCTTGCCAAGACTTTTCCTTATCACGACTCTGTCAGTCTCCTTGTGTCGTCACCCCTACGTCGAACCATCTACACCACCCTCTACGGCTTTACGCCTGAGATAGAGCGAGGCGTTCCGATCATCGCTCTTCCCGAGGTTCAAGAGATAGCAGATGTACCATGCGACACTGGCACCGATCTTGCGGTACTGAAAGAGGAGATGAAGGGGAAGCCAGTTGACTTTAGCCCCTTGTTTGAGGGTTGGAACAACAAGGCAGGGAGGTGGGCTCCGACTGCTGCCGCTCTGGAGAAGAGAGCGAGGGAGGCAAGGCAGTGGTTGAAGGCTAGGCCGGAGAAGGAGATTGTGGTGGTTACACATGGTGGATTTTTGCATTATTTCACTGAGGACTGGACAGGCTACAAAGAGTCTATGGGCAAGTTTTATCATTTGAGTCCTGATCCGACACCGAGGCTGATTATATCATCAGGTACCGGCTGGGCGAATGTGGAATACCGATCCTTTATTTTCGCTGACGAAGACGGCGACAATGCAACCATTGTGGAAACGCAGCATTCACGGGAATCGAGACGAGGGACCGAAAAGCCATTGACAAGGACAGAACGTATGGAACTGAGAGAGACTTCAATGAAGAGCCGTAAAGAAGTCGGATACCAACCCATACAAGCTAAGGTGTGAAAAAGAGATCGGTATAATATTGACAAAATTTCTTACGGTGTGATAGAGAAAGGGCAACACGAAGGACGACAGGGACTGGATTGGCGCCTTCTGAGCATTGACCACTAGGCGAGCAAGGCTGTTATAGACCATAGAGGTTTCGGGCCATTAGACAGACTATAGACGGATAGAAGATACACTGAATCATAGAGCTTCAGCAGCAAGAATGGTATCTCTGACAGAATGTGGACCTATCGGCGTCGAAGTTCTTATCAAGGTCCCTGCAGCAGCGTGGTGCTGAGTGGAGAGAGAGGCTCGAGTACGTTCCCGTGGAGTTGATCTGTTACCCCGCTTGGCGCTATCACAAGGATCAATCTGGGGTGCAGATAGAAATCTGCCAATACCTATGCATATCCTTATCGCTGGACAAGCGCAAACACAACCATGGCGTTCGCAGGTGCTGCGACAATTTGTAGGCATGATCTCGTGGTGCAGTTTGTTCCCATTTATAGGGCTATAGCCGCCCAGGACCCGAACGAGATCTTGACCAACAAGCAAATTGCAATTTCGTGTAGTGCAGACTTCCAAATATATAATTTCGATTCCACAGAGTCTCCTCTCGTGAGTCGGTACTCCCACGAGTCCCAGCAACCGTTCGGTACGATGTCATCCCCAAACGATCCAAACATGCCGGTGATCGAGCGCTACAGAAGTTACGGCATAGGCGGTAGAGGAAACTTGCGTAAATACCAGCGTCCAAGGATGGGTCGATTTTGACTGAGATTGAGCAGGCAGACCCTCTGAAAACGTATACAATCAAACAACGGCATACGAGAATAGACCGGAGAGGAGAAGAAGCAGCGTCGTTGGTTCGATGACCAGTCTTTTTCGAAAGAAGTCGACAAGTGAAGAGGGAGCGGATGAGTCGAAGTGAAGGTACTGAAGGTTCGGCGTCTTGCGTGGTGGAAGCCAATTATTTGGTATTTGGTGTGCTGCGATTTTGTGGATTGATGTCCGCTTCTTACGTCCACTCGTGAGAGAGTGAATCAGAATGCTAGAGAGTATCAATACAAGTCAGTGTCCCCAATAACGTTCATGTTCAGAAGAAGGGTTCCAGTGTTCTGGTGCTGTTTGTGAGCTACAACATTACCATCCCCAACCCAAACCCCCTATTTCATACTCCTCAGCACCCTGACACTGCTTCCAATCCTGTCTCTCAGCTTCTCAACCATCGCAGTCTTTGTCTCGTCCCTCTCAGGCTCTTTCGCCTCCTTCGACATCTCCACAAAAGTATTCACGATGAGTTCCATCCTCTCCCAGATTTAACCACACAACCTGCGGACCACCCCATGGACCAGGAAGTCACTCATACCAATATTTCCCGAGGGCACGGCATGTGCATTGAAGGGAATAAGGTAAGCTGCATGAGTAGTCAAGTAACCAATTGAGGCTCTCAATCAGCCAGAGAACGGTGCACGACCGACACTGGAGCAAAGCCAGATAAAGCGGAGAAAGCCGACAAACCATGTGAAATGATGTAAAAGATTAGATATCCATTGCTGTTCATCATTTGACTGTTCGAATCGATATTGGCTTAAACCCGAACAACTACTAGAGCTATTGAGTCAGTGATGACAGAAATTCAAGTCAAATTGCAAATAAAGAGGATAGCTGTTTTCCTAGAGCGTGATGAGAGTAATGAGTTGCCCCTCGTCAAGACATTAAAGCTCGACATTATAGCTCTTACTGTGCCTGGACAAGCCTGCGGCCAATGTACAATGAGTCCTGATGAAGTGAAGTTTAGGGCCTTGTTCAACCCCTCTGCATCGAGCAGTATCGCTTCCTAAAATGCCTGAGAACATCTCAACAGCCTGAGTATATGGCTCGTCCGGAAATCCCTGGGTTGCTACAGAAAGATCGATATTGATTGGGAAAGAAAGACGTGGTCGTACGTACAGATCATACCAAGTGCTTGACAAGCGGAGCCAATGTGCGTCATCCCGCTTTAGAAATTCGGGTTGGCAAGGTTGAGCTTGGCAACAGCTTACTTCCACGCGGACCCGATGGCGGAGCAGCAATTATATTATTACTAACCTACATACTGTTCTCTCTATAACCTAGGACATCCTGATACCTCCAAAAGTACTGATCGCGTAGGGAAAATGCCATTTGGAATCAACAATCCATTCCCTACCTCTGTGGCCGGTGAGTGCAAGAAAGCTGGCAAGGTGAGTCTGAGGCAATCCATCAACTATCTTTACATGGAAACACACACTGACGCTCGGTGGAACAGGTCCTCGCCTCGTTCGTAGATCCACGGCAGGCTTTCGGCCCAGACAAGGTCATACCACCTCAAATATTAGCCAATGCAAAAGTGGGGAAAACCTGGACATACATGTGAACGAAGTACTCCATTAACAATGTGCGACAGGGTCTCGCAATCATCACAGTACTCAAAGCTGGATTCCTAGGCTCAGGTCGTTTCGGTTCTGGGATTGTTATCGCTCGCCTCTCCGATGGTACCTGGTCAGCTCCCTCGGCCATTGCAACGGGTGGCGGAGGGTTCGGTGGACAAATAGGATTTGAGCTCACAGACTTCGTCTTCATTCTCAACGATGCTGCTGCTGTACGCACATTTTCACAAAAAGGCACGCTGACACTGGGAGGCAATGTGTCAATCGCCGCCGGACCAGTGGGGCGCAACGCGGAAGCAGCTGGAGCAGCTAGCATGAAGGGCGTGGCGGGGGTGTTCTCATATTCTAAGACAAAGGGTCTCTTTGCAGGAGTCAGTCTGGAAGGAAGTGTTCTGATCGAACGCCGTGATGCGAATGAAAAGCTTTACAATAGCCGAATCACAGCCCGCCAGCTTCTCGAAGGTGGTGTGCGCCCGCCACCAGCTGCAGAACCTCTCATGCGTGTCTTGAATTCTCGGGTCTTCGCAGGAATCACACCATCCGCGTCAGATGCCATGTATAACGATATCCCCATATACGATGAAAGTCACGATAATGTGGTCTGGGAAGGCCAACAAGGTGCGGGCTATAGAGAAGGTGTACGCACAAATCGGACAGGGGCGCAAGCAAACGACTACGAATACCACGACGCACCCAGGCGAGCTGCTACCTGGAATGACGATGTCTACGATCGCGAACCTAACAGCGCTGGGCGAAGCCGTACTAACACGATAGGGGAGGACTATCCCTATGGCAACTCATCAAAGCCCACCAGACCGACAGCGCCCAAGCCTAAATTCACACCAAAGCCTTCTTCAGGCTCGGTTGGCAAAGACCAGGCTATTGCCCTATTCACATTTGACGCTGATCAGCCTGGTGATCTGGGGTTCAAAAAGGGAGAAATCATCACCATTACAAAGAGGACGGACAATGCGTCGGACTGGTGGACGGGCAAAATAGGTGATCGGACAGGGATATTCCCAAGGTCAGTCATTGTTCTTAATGCCATATCCAAGAGCAGGATAGGCTAACAAGGAGTAGCAACTATGTGGAAGCTGTATGAGCTTGACTCGTATACCCACGAAGACGACCTGTGACGCGCACTTAATGCATGACGCGACTAGCAAGCGACGGAGTTGGGATTGGATTCTTCCTGTGACGTTATATGAAGCCTTCTTATCTGATTGTCAGTACTTAGATAGCCGCTTGGCTTACCTAGAACTCAGAAGTGCCCCCAAAATGATCACTATATCTAATGAACATTCAACTATTTATGTGTTACTAGACACGCAATTCCTTTCCTTATGCTTGATCGAAAATCCCAGGAATAGCATGATGTTGACTTGCATTGGGACATGTTCATCTGAAATCATCCAAGCGTCATGATGTTAACGACACATTCCAGGAGGGTTGAAGGGACTCAGAGTATAGGCAGGCTGTGTCTCAGCTCTTGTGGGTAGAAGCACGCCTGAAGAGGGAACCCCAGAATCCTGCAGTATGTAGCCTGGGCGCAGCAATCAGGCTGAGCCGCGTTGACTGACACCACCTTACTTAGCTTGACAATTTTCTCACTTGCATTGCGACTCGTCTTTCTCTATTGCCATCTGCACGTTAGAAAGAAAAGAAGCGGATCACAACCACTCGTTTGATGTTGCTCAATCCAGGCGTCCAGCCTTCTACTACTTTTCTTCAGGTTTTAATGAGGGCATACGCACGAAATCCACATACCTCTGAACTGAAAAAATTACGTTACCCAATAAGTCTCTGGAACAGTCAGCTCCCTATCACGATCCAACCGCCAAAGATTCAATGGCCGACACCCCAAACCACCACGACACACTAGCAGCCGATCCCCCGCCCTACATATCCTCCACCCCAGCCGACACTGCTCTTGATAACAATGACCAAGTCACCATCCTACACACGAACGACCACACCTCGCCCGAAAGTAGCGAACAGTCGGAGACGGCTTCGCTACCACGGCCGATGACATGGAAAGAAATATATCATGAGATGGCTAATATTTCTGCGCTGCTTATGAGTGCATTGATGCTTATTTTGTGTGTGTTGAGTTTGTGGAAAGAAATGTTTTGTGAGACTAATGATATGTTTCCGCTGCCTTTTATAATAATGATGCTTATTTCGTGTGTGTTGACTTGGTACAGCTGCCTATGAGTATGTTGATGCTTATCATGTGTGCGTTGAGTTGGTGGGAATTTGGGAACCGCGAATGGGGGTGTTGTGGATGATGGGAATATCAGTGGGATAGGGTAGGTCTAAGGGAACGGTATTGGTTGTTTTCGATTGTATATGAAGGCAGGCTATGAGATCTAGTAGACTGCATATCCACCCTGCATTTGACGTCAATTGCAATATTCTGGTGTACCTGGGTGGTTGACGTACATCGGCAAGAATATCAGCACCCGTTATGAATCGAGAAGCATCGCTCGCTAAGAGCACAGCTAAACCGTTCAACTCATCTGGTTGTCCCAACCGCCCCATCGGCGTCATAGCTGCCCAATGTTTCGTTTGGCTTTCCAGTGAGGCTTCTCGCTTCAGTGCCGTGTCCATGTAACCCGGAGCGATCGTGTTCACACGGATGCCATGCTGAGCCCATTCCGCTGCTAGTGACTTTGCCAAGTGTGTGACAGCCGCTTTCGAAGCGTTGTAAGCACACTGTTGCTGTCGATGCAGGACTCTGGAGCCGGCGATGGAGGCGAGGAATATGATGGATCCACCAGTCTTCTGGGCAATCATGTAGCGAGCACAGGCTTGTGAGACGAGGAAGGAGCCAGTGAGACTAACATCGATGAGGGTGCGGAACGTCGTAGAGTCATAGTTTCCGGCTTTGATATTGGAGCTGTGTACTAGGAATAAGCCTAGGTATTTGAGAAGTAGTTAAGGATCGAAGAAGGCTTACTCTACGACGCTAGCTGAATGTCTCACAATGTCCGGCGACCCCAAGCTTTCACTGAGATTGGCTACAACCTCTCCTATTGCTTTCGCATCTCGGACGTCTACTTTGTAGAATTGTACTGGTATGCCAGTGGCCTCATGTAGCTCTGCAGCTGCTTGGTCGCCAAGTTCTTGCTTGATATCGAGGAGAGCAATAGCTTTGGCACCAGCTTCTGACAACGCTTGGGACATTTTATATCCTAGTCCTCGAGCACCTCTCTGATATTTTAGTGCACGTACAACGCACGCTGAGATGACGGACACAAAACACGCTAGGTCTTCTAACATCTTGGATGGAATCAGCCAGTCAAAGACGTCAAACAAGAGACAATTGTGTAGAAGAACGCACATTGGCAATACGAATGCGACCGCGACTCTAGTCGAACTTACCATGTTATCACTGCCACCTTGCCCTCTATGGTAAAACTTCTCAACGTAGGTGTCAATATGGGTACTACACTTCTGTCAAAAGCCACAGCTTGCCGTCCAGTGCTTCTACTGTGGATTGGCTTTGATGCTGACTTCAGCTCATCGACCGCAAGGGTGGTTCTTCGAGCTGCATCTATCCCGTTTCCTAATCCGTGATCGTAGGTCGTTATAGGTACCCTCTTCACGTCTTTACTCCTCACGAAGCAGGAAGTGGATAGCGAGCGATACCCAGCCAACACGGTACCAATACCCACTGGAGGAGCGCATAGAATACACTTTGAGAGTCTGAACATTTCCCGTTGGCAGCCTTGGCCACAACGTTTCAATGTGTGTATGATTAAGGACGAATTTCAATTGTAGAAAGTTCGAGTTGGGGTGTCTTAAGGGGATCTTTGAGGAAGCTGGGACATTGCTAGAAGCAGTCGTCCACGGCAGAAGATAGACCGTCTCCTGTCACTCTATCTTTGCACGGTCAAACAAACAGACGGCGCCATACGACTTCGGTCAGGGCTAGGGTTAACCACAAGGGCAGGTGAGCCGAGCCTCCCTAGATGCGACGAAACCGCCCTTGTCATCAATTTCTGGACCATGGCGGCCCGTCAAACTCTGATAACCACCATCGCGCGCGGCGCTTCTCGACGGACGACCACAGTAGGGCTGTTGATGGTATATCTGCTAGTGTACGACGCTTTTACGACCGGGAGGAGAAATTCCGTGTATTCCACGGATCGACCAACAGCACGCGTCATGCTGTCGAAGAAAAGCGAGTGGTCAATGCCAGCAGCCTTTAACACCTCTCAAGGTCGCTACCGAAATGCAACCGCGAAGAAAAGCCACACGTACCCAAGGACCATCTGGCAGAAGAAGCTTCGAAATGTGGCCTAACTCTTCCTACGGCGATGGAGTCTCCGGGGATCACTGTCAGCGGCGGATGCGCAGCAACGTCTGGCAAGAGTAGTTCGTTCAAGTACGGATCCTTCAACCGTACACACAATCCAATGGAGATGGTCTCTCCGATGGCGATCGTGTTACATACTCGGAGAAAGAAAAGCCCGACTCAATTACCGGGCAACTGGGCAGTGCAGAACCATGGGGTAAACCACTCTGCTAGAATTGCAACTCAGGGAGGCAAAGAAGTATATCGAGACAGCACACCATCCCGTATGGAGCATGACAGAAGCGATGGAGAAGATCGAGGAGGTGAACACAGATCAAGAGCTTGATCACATCGACAGGACTGTGTACCCGAAGCATTGAGGGCCATTGTCAACGGTCGGTTGACAGACTCCCCTGGATGCAGTTTTGCCATTCAAAGGTTCAGCGATGCTAATGCCCCTTGGTTCTCGCTCCACGTCCAGGATGTGATCCCAAAGAGATCAGGTCCCAAGATAGAAGCAATACCGCTGGCTAAGTACCTGTTTCGTTACGACCGCGGTGGGTGTAGCGTAGGAGCTTCCGCCTTCGAGTACTTCAATATGCCTCTCAATCACTTCAAAGTTTGATTGCTTGATGACTTCTTAAACCCACGAATGATTTACAGAGCTTTACATTCAAGCGGGCAGTCCAAGAAATATTTCGTGCAGGACCTGTTGCACAGCGGCGGAATCCGTCAATTACACGGATGAAGGCTTTCGAGGCTACCCTTTGTGGCTTTGTCCGTTACGCCAGAGCCCACGACCAATCATGTATCCGCACTCATGAGAGGCGCACTAGCCTATGCTCAATATTAGCCCTTGAGCATACGGGCATTATCGACCTGAGGACTTCCTCAACGCCAACCGAGTTCTTGAACGGAAGCTAGGAGGGTTGGGTGGCATGAAACGGCTTTATGCATAGATCTGTTATACAGAAGGGGCTTTTTTATTCGTAAAATTGGGAGTGGTATGATTCACTGCGCACAAAGTACGGCAGCACATCATTGCCCAGTGTTTACGAATTGGTCAAACACGACGCAGAGTCTCAACAGCAGGCCGCTAATCTCTTACCCGCGTAACGTCGCATGAATTCATGGCATCTCAGCGGCTTCCATAGGATCAAGAAAGCGATCAAGAGTGGTGCATATCTGCAAACTAGAACAGCTCCATGGAGATCAAGAGGTAAAGCAACCCGTTTAGATTCGAGGAAGTGGTGATATTAGTGGGGTAGATGTGACGCCTGACGAAGAAATTCGCATCATCACAATAAATTGTCAGACAGAGAAGCCTTTCGCTCCAGTATTGCTACGACTCGTAAACTGGCACAGGCAGCCTTGGAAGGCAGGCTTGGTTCAGGCTTGGTTCAGGCTAACAATATCTTTTCGAGCGACCATTTAGTCCACGGAGAACTAGAATATCATGGACAATGGTAATAGAATAATCACATCAAGTCAACCCGTGTTGCACGTACCGACCATGGAAAAGAGGCGTAACCTCAGCGCCTAGCTTCAATGACAGCCCCACCAGGACACGTCTTGTTGGAGTAACAAGGGTGACGACGAGCCAAGGTCCCAGCATTTTCAGCTAAATATCAAGTAAGCGCTGCGCACCTCATCAGACTGACTGAGACATTGCAGACCTCTAAGATCAACACGATTCGTGGGGTGCGTACCTCTGCTTTCGATCGCGCCCCATTTATCACAATCCTAAAATAGATCGGGACAAACACCGTAGATCCCCCGAGTTTCAGCTCGCGCTCATGCTTGACTAGGACGCTGCTGGTGATCCTCAAAAATCGTCAAGCTATCCAGATTGAAGGCTCCAGAAGTTACTGATCTCAACGACAATACTGAACGCTCTTTTGTCTTCAAAAGTATGTTGTCTGTATTCGACAGCCTTATCACGTCCGTCAAGGTGTCCAGCCTTGCGTGAGTACACCTAGGACTGAGGACTTGATCCAATGCCATAGCATACGCAATGGTGTCGGAGCTAGCACAAGGATGGGTTCCTCAACCTAATGGTCGCGGCTCCATCGATATACTACAGAGCTGCGCGCTCACAATATTTCTATGTGCTTGGTCGGTGCTGTTTCTGAATATACCAGCCCAAAAAGAGGGTCGATTGGATTTTTTCAAGAATAAATCGCGATGGATGGCTTTTGTCCTGTTCTTTCCAGAAGTGCTTACTGGAAACGCTGCCGAGCAGTGGAGATCAGCCTGCCAATCGGTTGAAGCCTTTGCTCAATTGCAAAACGAGTGGGAGTTAGCCCTGCAATCGGCCAAACCGCCACAGAACTCCTCGCAAATTAGATCAAATCTTTCGCGCATCAAGAGCTGCCCATGGACAATGCGCCATGCCTTCTACGCCGACATGGGAGGCCTATTGCTTGATTGTCCGGACTTCACACCATTCCCAGTCGACGGCCAGCAAACTGTTTATCTCGTCAAGAACAACCACCTGAAGTATCCTGATGTCAAGGAAAAGGCCATTTGGGACAAAAACAAAGCCGACGGCTTTGCACGCCTCCTCACTCTTGTGCAGATAGCATGGTTTGCTATCCAGGCTTTTGCCCGCTGCGCGCAACATCTCGCCCTCTCGACATTCGAATTATCAACCCTGGCGTTCGTGTTTTGCACATTGAACTCTTTCTTCTTTCTCAGGCACAAGCCGCTAGATGTCGACACTCGGATTACATTGCGCAGTACAGCCAAGCTCGAGGAAATACTCGTCAAAGCTGGCGACAGAGTCTGCGAACGCTACTCTGAGACTCCATTGGACTTTGTCAGGCCTCCTACGAGCCGATCGAGCCTCCTTGCTCCGTTCTGGTTTGGTGTGGGAGCTGTTTTTTGTTGGCGCATAAAGAAAGGGGCATTACCCATCAAGACATTTGGTAATAGCAAGACTACACCTCCGGGCGGAAGCACGATAGCGGACATTGTCTACATTCAAACTTTCGCTTTAGCATACCTTGGCATCCATCTAGCAGGCTGGAACTTCAGCTTCCCGACTCCAATAGAAAGGATCCTTTGGCGGACTTCAAGTCTAGTACTATTAGGCTCATTGATATGCTACCTCAATGCAGTTGCGTTCGGAACGGTGGCTTCGGGCTGGCTCGCCAAGACATTCTTCAATAACCACGAGGCGACTACCATTTTGCAAGTTGCTAGCCTGTTGCCGAGGTGGGCAGCTGTGTTGGTTCACTTGCCTGTGTTTATAATCTATGGCCTTGCTAGGACTTATATCATCGTGGAGGGGTTCGTTAGCATGAGAGCTCTGCCGAAAACGGCTTATGAAAGTGTCAATTGGTCGAACTTTGTACCGCATGTATAGACTTTGGGACGGCTTATGTGTTCTTTAGGGTTAGCTTGGATGGCGTATAAAGGAATGCTACCCGATGATGGGATAGCGTTGAAGGATCTAGAACGCCTCAGGCGGGGACCTCCTTCTACTAGTGAAACACTATATATATACATATCGCTCGCACCTGCGCGGCGGGTTGAGACGGCTTAGCCTGGATGATGGCCAGTTTTATGCATTTGAATAGGTCTCGCGCGTGATGGTTGGGATCGTTCGAATCAGTTGGCGTAGAAGAAGCAGTGTGTATATGTTTTCATATTCACTCTTGTCGAGGAATATGGAAGACTGTGTGAGAGAAGAAGACATTAAGTAGACCCTCTTATGGCAAGCTTTGGTAATCTATAACTCTACCTATATACAAACATCAATAGCTTCTACTTCTGCAGCCAATATCGTGTATTATATCCAAAACATATCCAACCTACCGAAAACAAGGCGTTGTTCATTCCAACTATCTTCTTACCTTACCAACAACCTCTAGGACACCTTGCCCTTCCTCTATCTTCCACCCATCTCTAGATAACATACCCTTTACAGCAGGACCCAACTTGCCCTTCCCACTTTCCGAGTGACGTCCCACACCGGTTATAATCCTTAAGCCGCCACCCATGACTTTCCCTGCCCTAGCCCACTCTAGCCCCTCTCGCATCCACCACTGTTCCACTTTCATTTGGGTGATCCTCTTCGCATCTTCCACATTAACGCCATGCAAGTCTACTTCGCCTGGTTTTGATTGCCTCATCACAAGCTCATCTGCAGCGACTACTTCGACTTGCCGAAGCATAGCGGAGCTTTCACGATACTCTGAGCTGTAGTAGGCCGCTGCACCGCCATAGAGAGGATTTGATTTTGCCTTGCGATGGGCGGCTTGAGCTTGGGTGAGGGCGTGTATGCGCGTACTCCTAAGCGCGGCATCCGTGGATCGTGGCAGTGGAATAGCGTAATTCGAGGAGGAAGGTGTAGATTGGGAATCGGAAGGCGGCGACGGGGCCCGTCGAAGGTACTGGGGTATTATTGGCGCAGCCGGCGCGGGTGTGGAGCTTGTACGTCGCAGTATCTGCTTCTGCTTTCTCCGTGATTTGCGGCCCCGGGCGTTGATGGAGGGCTCAGTGAAAGCCTCAATGCCCTTTCTTATATTCGTCTCCCCGCCATTAAGATCTTCGTTCCTGAGCAGCGTTTGGTTGAGAAGCTCATCAACTGCCTTTTCGATATCGTTGTTTGCCTTCCTTAGTATATAGCTTATGTCGAAGTCTTTGGCGTCATGGAACATTTCTTTCAGTAACAGTGTCTTCTCTGTAGGTTCCAATGCTTGTAACTCTGCCCATTCGCGATCTGTACTCAGATCTATACCATTCGTCCCATCTATTGTCGAATTGCCTGCCAAATCCACTGACCCCAGCACCTGGGTGATAGTACTCGGATCTGTTTCTTCAGTAGCCATAGATGTCTCGTCTCCGTGCCATGATTGCGCACGCTCGGAGGAATCATGTGAGCTTTCGTCATCTTGCCAGCCACTGCTTCCAGAGGGGTCAAAAGTAGCAACATCATCGGCCAAGGCAATCTCTTTTATGCTGTCGAGCGCAGTTCGTACTTCATAGATTGCTGCATTATTTGAGGCATGCTCATGGTAAAGAGCGGCAAAGAGCGAGGTATCAATTGGTGGACAATATTCCTTCTGCAGCGAGCCGCGATGGTTAGCGAAGTAAATTCTCCAGGGTTGCAGATGGCTTCATACCTCCAAGCGGAGGTATTCCTCGTCATCCATTTTTAGATCTTAGGGGAGTACGTTGAAGCTGCGTAGATTTCCTAGTTATCATAGTCTCATGTGGTATTAGAGACACGTGCGAAAGCATGTGTTCAAGGAACGATCTTGGACGTCACGATATGCGCCTGTAATATATCGGAGCTAGTGTAGATATTGCGTAAAAATACAGGAGTTCCGTACCCAAGGGGTTCATTCATCTCAGTTCTTTGCGACATAGCAGTATGCCCAATTAGACGAATCGGAATACACATAAGCCCAGCAAAGTTACAGTAAACATTGCCTTCTCAATTGCAATACTAAAGGGTTGACTCAAAGCTATGGCTGCCGCAAAGCTACTAGGAAGAAGGACGCACCAGTTACCGGGTCAAAAGCGCCACTTTCAGCCTTATTGCCTGACATTGTGCTCATGGTGGCTTAGGTAGACTCATTGTCTCGGAGCTATTCTTCGAGGTGCCAAAGGACCATGCCAACCCTTCACACGGCACTCTGCGCCTCTTTGCTAGAAGCGTCGAACGATTCGAGAAGCCTGTTGATGCGAGTAAGAAGGAGATCAAGCGACCGCCATGGCGTTAGTGCTTTGCGTGACGAGTGCTATGTAGCTGTGTTGACGGTCTCTCAAATGTTACAGTACTCTATCTGCAAGGTGTCTCGAGTATCCTGTCCTTCTCAGCTTTTAGATCCTGACCGTCCTGAAAGGCGGACCTGGCATGCCTTGTCAAAGCCCACAAACTTATGCCTGGACCGATGTCGTATTAGACAAGGGTTATCAGGTTTGGCTCATGGCCAGACATTGAAGCATCTGCTAAGAAGACCAGATTCTGTTTTTAGACCAGCGCGGTAAGGGGCGACTATGTTCCCAAACCTCTAGCTTCCAGACCGAAGCTGACTCGCTGTGTCGGCGAAAGGGACTGGTCTAAGCAGTACGGTTACAGCCAGAACGCTCGCCACAGAAGGTGGACCAGCGCAGCAAGCAGCTTTCCTCAAACATTTCCGCGCTGACAGCATTGGTGAAGATCCTCGCTAATTTGCAGACTTGTGGCAAGCAGACGACTAACCCTACCCCAGTTAAGGACTGCGAGGCTATCCGCAAGACACTGACCGTAGAATTTCCTGAGGAGAAGAAGCAATGGTCGATCATCGGCCAAAGTTTTGGGGGTTTCTGCTCTGTGACTTACCTTTCTAGGTTGTGAGTAATGAGTGATGAGAGATACCCATAAGTGAAGTAGCTGATGCATATCTGAAGCCCGGAAGCGCTTCGAGAGGGTAATGTTTCACTCAGCTGTACGGTTAGACCTTCTGACTCAGTCAATAGTTTTCACAACAGGAGGTCTTCCGCCTTTGGTCAAGCATCCGGACCAGATCTACAAGTATCTATTTAGTAAGCTAGTATATATAGATGATTGCATTAGACTAACATCGATAAGGAAAGGTCGCAGAGAGGAACAAAGTCTACTATAAGAAGTATGCCGAAGATGACCATCGCGTCAAAGACATTATTAGGCATATAGAGAACAAGAACATCAGACTCCCTGGCGGAGGAAGACTGTCCGTCCTACGCCTGCGCCAGCTGGGTATGTTATTCGGCTTCCATGGTACGATGGATGTTGTGCACGGTAAGCGAATTCGCTGCCATTGCCAGAATTCCTGCTGTTGACGAGGTCTAAGAAATGATAACCCGCTTTACCAGCGACCTAAGTCAATTCGGATACTTCACGAGACCCACTCTCACAGCGTTCAGCAATCTGCTTCCTTTCGACTCAATGCCACTGTACGCTATGCTCCACGAGCCTTGCTACGCGAGGAGGTACGGAGACCGTTTCAACGTCGTTGGATCAAGAACGAGCTGACAACGAGTCCTAGTAGTGCTCCTAATTGGTCAGCAGACCGTATAATGAAGCAAACCCCCGATTTCAACAATGCCTCACCAGACAGCCCTAATCCTATATACTTCTTTGGCGAAATGGCGAGTGCTTTAAATCTTCCCAAGAGCATCCAATCGACTAATACCGCCGTCCAGATCTTTAAGGACATGTTCAATGACTACGACGAGCTCACCCATCTGAAAGAGACAGCCGAGATTCTCGAAACAACCAACGACTGGCCTGAACTTTATGACGAAGCCCAGCTGGCAAGGAACGAAGTCCCTGTCTACTCAGCAACGTATGTGGAGGACATGTATGTGCATTTTGACTTTGCGCGGGACACGGCTTCGAAGATCAAGAACTGCAAGAACTTCGTTACTAACGTTCTCTACCATGATGCGCTGGTTCATAAAACGGATGAGTTGATGAAGCAATTGTTTGCGTTGAGAGATGATACTATCGATTAACGCATTGCCCCGGGACGGGCTCAGAAGGACGAACTGATGAGACGACCGTCTGTGTGAGCAGAGCGGCTGCCAAGGCTGCTGGAGTTGGAGCACGGATTGTCGATCTTCCAGCTGAGATAAATGAATATGAATACTATTGACTTGTGCGCCTTAACCACACATATCCTGAAATATTGATTCGACCTGAAGGGTATCGATGCAAGAACGCCAAACGTGGATTCACCGCATATCTGTTGATTGACCAAGCTCCTATGCCAATTTCTCTTCCGATCCAATGTCCTTCTAGCCCGCTGCAGTAATAGCCTTTCTCCTCGCCTGCTTCGGCCTCGTAGAAACGGTGGTACCAACACTACAAACTCATTAGCCCCCATGATCCAAAAACAAACATGGACCAGGACTGACTCCTCCCCACCCAACCCCTCACACATAGGCGCCCACTCATCATGCTCATGATACCTCTCACACCTCGTCCTCGCATTCCGCCACGGTGCCTCCCCCTCCCCCTCCTTCCTCTTCAACCTCCCCACCAACTCCCTCAAGAACCTCTCATCCCAACTATCCGGATGCGTCTGAACAAGACTATCCGTCTTCTTCCACACAAACAAATCCAAAATCAACTCCCCCAACCTCTCCACCCCCTCCCCCACCTCCTCCCCAAAAACACTCCGCGTATCATCCGGCGTCGGCACACTATTAGTAGCATCCGCCCTCTTAGCCATCTCATCCACAATCCCATTCTTCAGCCCCGGAACCTGCAACCAATCCGCCACCTTCCACAGCCTGATCAATCGAAAATAAGCCGGATGTGGTCCATCAAGACTTTCGTGTGTGAGGGTGCGCGTGTAGAGCCATTGAACAAAGTATTCAAAGTCTTGCGGGTTGTGAGTTGGGAGGGAGAGGGTTGAGGTGTGGGATTCGAGGAAGTTGTAGTGCGGGTTGAAGGTTGCGGTGAAGAAGGGGGAGATGGAGAGGAGGGCTTCGAGGTGGAGGGGGAAAGGGGTGCTTTGGGGACCTATGGTTAGGGTTATGGGTGTCTTGAAGAGGTGGCTGGGGGTCGGAAGGTTAGTGAGCTGTTGACTGACTTTGAGGGATGCGAGGGGAAGTGGGAGATGGGTACCGAATCGGAGTCTTTGGCGTTGGGAAGGTGATGGTCCTGGGTATTGCAATCTCTTCGGATATGGCGACGTGCTTCTTTCTCTTAGGAACATTTACAAGGCTGTTGTTGGTGTCCGGCATGGCCATGTTGGTCGGAGGATTGCTGGATAGACGTTCATGGCAGAGCGTTTTGATGGAGTGGCCCATCCTGGAGGGCAAGAGCGATGCACAGCACTTCAAAACAAAGGGTCTCAGTACTTCAATACAGCTCAATGATCAAGATCATTGACGATGGAAGGATTTAAGATGAAGAACGTGATGACGTGCAGGCACTGTTCGCAGTCGCAATGTAAATATCACAATCTACAGATTGACCGCAAGCAGGTAAGAAGGTCTCAGGACCTTAGCGAGCTGTATGGAAACGAATATTATGCTGGCGTGGATGTCGAGCTTCTTTTGAAAGTCGCCAAAGCAAGCACTGCCATGGCCGCTTTCGGCAATGTGAACAAGGCCTGCAGACGTCACCCCAGCCAAAATACTGTGGAATAACAGCGTCGATGTTTGCGACATGAACGCAATCTGCGACAGTGGAACAGATCCAGTTCAGTCTATCAATGTCGATTAGAGGACTGCATTGTATCAAACGAGATAATAGATGTTTTATGAAAGGTTGAGCGCCTCATGAGTGCAAGCTTTGCAGGCACTCAATAGCTCCACTAAAGCATTCCGTAGGTCGCCCATCGCAACCACCCAGCTGGAGAAATCATTAAGGGAAAAGAAATCACGCCCCCTCTCTAGATTCGATGCTTCTCACTCTCTGCGCAATGGTCAGCTTCAAGTTAACATACTTCGACTTTAGAAATACTCACCAAGTCTAGAGTAAAGCATGTATAGCGCCATGTGGTTGGCCTCCGAAGTTCCCGTGATAGTGACCAAGCGCTCATTGCTGTTATCCTGCGGTTCGTTAATCTTGATCACGCTGCCACTAAGCTGTCGGATCTCATTGATCTTTGCACCTCCTTTCCCAATAATAGCTCCCACCATATCATTAGGTATGAAGATCTGCTGGGTCAAGGGCTGGCCAGGCACCATCCCTTGAATTGGCTGTGCTGGGGGCCCCGCATGGCTATGCGTAGGCTGGTGAGCTCCATGCTGTTGAGGTTGATGGGGTCCAGCTCCAGCATAGCCACCTTGCTGAGGAGAACCACCATAATGTACTGGCGCTTGAGGCTGCTGCTGAGGTGGCTGCCCATGGAGATATGGTACTCCGTAAGGATTTGAAGGTGTGCGCTGAGGTTGGTTGTTGTGTCGTCTGAAGTTTTCGGGATGACCATATTGTCCTCCAGCCGGCTGAGGTACATATGGCACGACTTGCATCCCACCTGGAACGACACCTGCAGGTCCTCCACTACGAGTAGCATATGCTGAAGCTGCGGGACCGCCGAATCGCTCTGTAAGCTGCTCTACGAGAGTCTGCCCAACGTAATACGTTGCAATATGTACAGCGTCTGCAACTCCAAGCACGACAAGGGAGCGTTCGGTTGATAGAGGCAAACAGGAGTCAGATGCGTTGAGGCGAGCACCAGAGGCTTCTTGGATTTCGCGAATTCGCACACCAGACTTTCCAATGATAGATCCTATCAAGATATGGGGAACAAGTAAGCGGAGAGGATATGTCTTGGACTGTGAAGTGGAAGCTGCTTCAAGAGGCTCGTTGTTCAATGTTCGAATAATCAGACCAAAAGCCTAGAAACGTTAGCATGAAGTCTAGAGGAATGGGAAACATGCCACACCTTTGCAGTCGCGTCGACTAAACCACTGACGGTCAAGACTCTTTCCACAGCACCCCGAGAGTAATCGCTAACAGTACACTTTGCACCAGAGTGGCGTCTAATCTGTGAAACATTTTCTCCACCTTTACCAATGACCGTAGCTGCTTCCGCGCTTGAGATAACTGCACGCATGTGAAGCCAACCAGTCTCGTCTTGATGTCCCTGGTGTTGTGATGGCCCTTGGGAAGTAGCTCGATCGTATTGGCCACCAGTGGATTGTATAGGCTGAGTCTCTAGTATTGCAGCCGAGGCATTTGCTCCGTTTGGAGCATCTGGCACCACTGTATCGCCTTGAATATCTGTGTGGCCGTTCTCGAGTGGTTTGGTATCAATCTCGGCCTTGACATCTCCGGTAGCTGTGTCCGGGCTCGATGCGACTTTCTCGGTTGCTAGGACAGGCGCAGCCGGTGAACTGTCCCCATCTTCATCTTTTGCGGCCTTGTCGAGAGCGGGGCGTTTCGCATCGGGTTGATCTGTAGGTCCGGAGGGAGAAGACTCATCATCAAGAGGCCTGTGGTCATCTCAGTTTCAGCATCTCTACAATTCAGGTATAAGGCAGTTGTTCGAAGCATAAACTGGGTAAGATGCCTATGATCTGCTCCCGGAATTGGGGTGAACGCACCTCTTTGTATTCGTCGCAGGCGTTGCAACAGCTGAAGGTGACGCAGACATATCGGCTAAAAATTAATGCTCGGAAAATTGGTGGGGTAAGGGACCGTCAGTGGACTTGTAGTCTGAGGAATTTCTTGATTTTTTGTTCCACTATGTACACCAGAGAATTCGAATGAAAACGTGCTGGTGATGGTGGAGACGTTTGCTGGAAAGAGCGGTGCACTTTGAGGGGGAGGAATGCGAGGAAGTGGACCGTGATGGGGAGGGTCGGGGTGAGGCTGTGAATAGAATGTGGTGGAGGGCGTGTTGTGGTGGTAGTGCTGTTGGTTGAAGACCTCAACTGCAAGTGCAGGATAAAGGACAAGAATGTGGTAAGATGATGTTGGAAGGCGAGGTGCTCGTGAGGGAGAATTTTCGTGATCTTTGAAGGGAGGAACGCTGGGTGTTTGCTAACGGAGACCTCTATGGAGTATCCAGGACATCAAACCTTTTGTGATGCTTTGGCCACCTAACAGAATCAATACCTTAGAATGGCCTATGAACTGGAGATGATGAATGGAGCTCACAGTCGGCGAATGATGTTGTTGGTGGATAATATACGTAGGATGAGGAGCGAATTAAGGAAGGAACAGCCTTGAAATTGTGAAGATCCGGGCTAATTGATACGCTAAGTTACTACAGGCTAGACAGTTTGCCTCATAAAGCTTGGCAGAACGTGTGGGGATTGCTGGGCGCGGGAGTGAAGATAATTGAAGCTGTTGGCAGTAATCTGCAATGCCCTGCAGGCCCACGCGAATGATACACATCTATTATCTTTCCCTTCTATCACGGTATGGCTGCTCAAGCAAGTTCTCTTGCAAAGTTGAAGGACCATGTCAGTAAAGCGAAAGACGCAGACTATGACCCAGGATCAACGAATGGGGAAGAAGACTATGAAGCGCGTATCACCAGCTCCTTACAATCTCTCCAGAACCAAGTGAAGCAGCACCAAGCCGCACTCGAGAAGGTAGCAATCCCAAGTTCTGGGTTTCCGTCTACCTGACTTACTAACAGTCTGATGTTCATGTCCAGCTGCGAGCTCCCACACCCACACTCTCGGTAGACGAACCGGCTCAAGATCCTAGGATCCGTCTTCGCCAGCTTCGTACTATCACGGCAGCCTACAGGTCTCTCACGCCAGCCGAACCACTCTTGCCATCACCGAACTCTCCTTTACCAGCGCTGCTCGCCCTTCGCAGCACACTGAACCTTGTGGATCAGACTAAAACTTCAATGATCGAAACAACAGGGGATATTGACAAAGCTAGAGTACGACTTCAGCAAGAGGAGATCGACTTGGAAGATGCCAAATCAATCACCCAAGCACTCGAAAAGAGGATCCAGAAATTGCGCCTCGAGAACGAGGAACACGCGCATAAGTCTAGTGAAGATGTGGCCAAAGCAATGATACATGAACAGCGGGAGAGGAGACGACGCCACATGTCAGAGCTCCGAAAATTAGTTGTTGCATTCAACAAATTCGTCGACGAGCAGCTAGCCGTAATGATAGCAGCAGAAGATCTTGGCGGCCCTGTCGTTGGTGACTTGCTTGATATAGACGAGGAAGTACTGAAGGCGGGGTTCAACCAACAAGGAAAAGCGAAGAAAATAAAAGCTGCCGGTAATACGGGCCATATGAGAAGGAAACGGCGAAACGAAGAAGTCTGGGGCTCCGAGGATGAAACTATAGAGGGTGATACTAGAAGCGAGAAAGAGGCAGCTGAAGCAGATTTTCGCAGTCTAACTGAAGATCTTCTCAACGCTGCTGCCGGGGATCAAGACTCAGAACCCTATATCAAAGTGCGGAGAGAATCGGCAGCTGTGAGATTCCTGGTCAGAGCGAAGGTCGCCCAATTCCATCCAGATGATGCACGAAAACTGCGGCTCGTAGACTTTGGTAAAGAGCTGGACGCATGAAATCATTCGTGCAATCCATGATCTACACTCTACCCTCGGATGGTATGTTCATTCCAACTACCTTTCACCTCCATTCTATGTACCCTTGCCCGCTATACACACCCAATCGACTTCACTTCTCAACGAAAGCAGTATGATGTACCTCCATCCCAACAGGCCCCTCCCTTAGGAGATGGATGTTATTCTTGAAGTCGTTCGTCTCTCTAAACTTCATATGCGCCTCCAAGCTCTCCCACCCAAGTAACGCCAGAAACGCTTTTCCCTTCTTTCCTGATTCCAATTTCTCATGCTCCACATCCTCAATGATCCATCCGTGAGCCGAAGCCTTATAACCCTCTGCCTTCTCTTTGACAACGTCAAGCAATTTGAGAGCATTCTTCTCGAAGGTCTCATCTTGCGAGGGGAGGACACACGTCAGAACTTCGGTGACAGGAGAGGTGGTATGTGAAATGGGGGCAGAGGGTGGGTGCGGGTTGAAGCTGGCGTGGTGCATAGTTATTGAGCCGTCGACTATGCTCATTAGGTGCTTGGCGAAGGGACCGTAGCTGGGGTCTGCGATGAACTTCTGGTGCGACTCGTAGGAGTCCCAGTCTACGGTGGGGGAGCTGGTCAGCATGGCTCATTGGCCTAAGACCCGAAGCTCTACGTTCGAAGCTCTGGTGTGACTGGAGCGGGGTCCTCGGGAACGTTCTCACCAATGAGCAGCTGGACCACGCTTGGGTTCTCAAGTTCCCGACCACTAAATGATCTGCAGTCAGCTTGGTTTCTTTCAAAATGGTTGGTGCTTCGGAAAGTGAGAGCCGGAAGATGTTTTAGGCGGAGAAGACTCCGGCTGCCAATAGATCCATAGTGCGCAGGAGATCATAAGGCGAAGGGTAATTGCTTACAAGTAAGCTCGTTGGAAGCCGTCTTGCTGAGAGACAGTGTCGAGTGTCGACTGCCATACCTTTCCCGCTGAAGAGGAGGGATCTTCGATGTCTGCTCCCGCGCTGAGGGGAATTGTGGCGATCTCTGTTGCAGGTGCCATGATTTACTGAGAGTGCGATTGATGGTTGACGGATATGGCTTTTCGTGAAACGGTTCAAGTAGGTTTTGAAGCGGAGATGTCGAATCAGATGTTTAGTATTCCAGGCAAGCAACGTCGACCACGGCGTCGTGATTACGAGCGTTTCCCTGCGGTACCGATTACCAGATAGGGTTTCTTAGGGCCGGCTGGCGGCCTCTAGGGTACCCTAGCTCAAAAGCCCTAGGCCAAAATTCCAACGGCTATCTTTCGACCTCCTCGCTGCTCCTCAGCCTGAAATCTTAGCCACTCCCTCTGATGACCATCCGCGTCCTTGCAACCACCATACGGAGCACAGCAGTTGCGCGAATAAACCCAATGGTATGTTGCGAACTCTAATGTTGTGCCTGACCTGACTCTACTACGTTCGTTATCTTGTGAGACGTTGAGCGTACGAACTTTCTTTGCCCCTAAAAGGGGAAGTCTTCTGTTAGATTGGGGTACATTGGCTATGGCTACCGCTGTTGTTTCCACAGCTACTAGCTTCTCTACCGGTAGCCATCGACTACTGGTCACCTTCCTTAAGACTTGTCCATAGGGCATTATTTGTCATTGCCTCAGGCCTGACTTACAACAAAGGTACACGGCCAATGATTACGTGCAGGCATTCTGGATGGCAAATCCCTGGCGGATCCACTGGGCTAAATTCCTCCCATACTTTATCTGTTACCCGGTACACACACCGTTGCATGATAGGTCCTCCTTACCGCATGTGGCATTATAAACGAGGCAAAGCTACTGTGGGCAGCCTTAGGCCAACCGCGCCTTATGGCCTCCCCCGATGCTAGTGTCTGATTGAAGAACCAATTGGGGTGATTGGTTGTGCTTCTCTGCAAAAGCGGGACCTCTCAGACGAAGTGATGGCCGGGTAGCTCTATTGCCGGAGCATTTACCGGCTGCACTCCTGAACCACCAAAACACATCAACATCCACCTTTCGAATACGAATCCAGGGGCGCTTGATGTGGCCAATAATCGAGACAAAGGTACGACTTCATGACGAGCATGTTTAAGGTTAAGATGTAGCACCAAGGGTACGTTGATTCACTTTTGATCGTTTTGCCATCCTGCTGAGGTGTGCCTGTTGCAGGCCCTTTGTGTAACGGCCGTAGCTGGCTAAAACGCTGCCCGCTCGCCCTCGACATGGAGAATGCTTCAGATTTTACCAATGTTCTTCAAGACGGATCTAGTTCGCGTACGGTACAGCCTACGGCCATTATGCGAGGACCAATTACAGCCAGTCAACAAGGTCCCATCAAGTTATCCTCTACACAGGAGCCAAGGATTCGGAACAGAGCCATTAACGCTTGTTCTTCCTGCAGAGAACGAAAGGCGAAGTGTGACCAGGGCAAGCCAATTTGTGGTTTATGTCAGGAGAATGACCGTAAATGCGAGTATTATCGCCAGCCTTCGGATGCCGCCGGCCGAAAAGTGTTCAATGTGGTGAAGAGAAGCACCCGGTTCCTGGAGAAACAACGGAAACACCTCGTTAGAAGCGTTCTTCAGAGCTATCTTCCACGCGAGCACCTTGATGCTCTGGACATCGAACATCTTGAATTGGACAATGGACCCGAAGACCAACAAAGATTGGAACCGACTCCTCTGGCAGTCGCTGATACGGCTTATGAGGATGACACGGATGATGGCAACCTCAAGCTAGACATGGGGGTCATGTTTGGCAAATGCCGCATCACTGAAAGGATAGGAGCTTTAGTTAGGCCTAAAATGGTTGAAGAGGTATACGTCTTCAGAATGCAATGGGTGTTCCTCAACAGCTCAGAACAACGCTAATCGGTTGTAGCTGACGAATGCACTGAACGACGAACACTATCGAAGTGCCGAAGGTGCGATCGCCAGCGGCTATGGCTTTACTCCTGGTTCGATGTATATGGCGCCGGTCTCAGGTTTCCTGTTTTTCGCCAGCGCAGATACCTCGCTCGATGAGCTACGAGTGAGCAATGATGATGCAGATCAGCTCGTCGTTCAATATTTGAGGAACGTTGATCCGGTCGCTCGTGTCGTGCACAAGCCTTCGTTCCGAAGAGTCTACAACGAGTTCCGCCGCCAAAGAGGCTTTGACAATCCCAGCTCGGTAGACGACTTTGCTAACTCAAAAAAAGCCATGGTCTTTGCTGCACTGTTCTCCGGCGCTGTTAGCATGGACGAGGAAGCGTTGATCGACAAGCTCGGCTGTCACAAAGCGTCTTTGGTGTTCCAATTGCAATTGGCTACAGAGATCTCGCTGGGTCGTGCCCACCTCTCGCAGACCAGCAGGCTCCAGACAATCCAGGCTTATGTGATGTATTTGGTAAGAGCATATTCCCATTTTCATACCGGCCTATTTCCGACGTGATGCTACGAACCCATGGCTTGCACAGCAGCTTCGTGGTATGGTCAATTGGGGACGCAACGTCGAAAGATCCAGACGCCATGGTTACCGTATGGCCATGTTGATACTGACAACTCTTAGATTGCGCTGTGTCGAGGCCATGTGGGCCGTGTGCATTCAAGTCTTGTCGCAACTGCCATTCGCCTTGCCGAATGCATGGGTCTGCACAAAGATGGTACCGAATATGGCTTCGATCCAGTACGAACCCATATTGGGCGCATGTTGTGGCACCAACTTTGCTTTCTCGACATTCGAACCTCCGAGGCACATGGCCCTCGGCCACTTATCCGAGCAGACGGCTACACCACCAAATTGCCTCTCAATGTTGATGACGATGATCTACAGCATGTTGACCACGATAAGGACAAATACACAGATATGACGTTTTCCCTGGTCGTTATGCGATGTGTTGAAGTCATCCGATCGTTATACGTGGATCGTGGACGGATTGGAAGGCTGGAGGAGGGCAGAATGCCTCTGAATCAGTTGCTTGCCAGAGTTCATGATCTGAAGACCAAATTGCTTAAAGACTACAGCACGATACTGGAGGACAGTGAGCCAATACAACGATATACTAGACTTAACATCGAGCTCCACACCAGTCGCATGCACGCAATGATCCTTCATCCTTATCACATACATACAGAATATAGACTACCAGGTAAGGGCTTATGAATTCTTTCACGCTACGTGTAATTGACGTAAAGAAATAGCCCGTCTTAACGAATTGTTGAACGCTTCTGGCATTCATACGATGCGAATCGTTATGGAAATTGAGACAGACAAGATGTTTAAGCCCTGGCTGTGGTACGCCGGTGCCCTGCAGCAGCATCACTATGCGCTCCTGATGCTAATGGAAATGTACCTCCACCCTCACCGAAAAGGGGCAGACGCAGCTTGGAAATGTTTGGACTGGGTTTTCGAAGCGGATCCAAATATGCCTCGAGATCAGAAGGCGTACCTCCTAGTGTCTAGAATCCGTGATGCTATGTCAGAGTTTGTTTCGGCCAGGAAGCCTCGCTGTCCAACAAAAATGAACAAGCAGCTGCCATCGACCCAAGCTGCTACGCGCCTCTCGAATGCTGGGAGCACTGTGGATCTGCTGCTAGAGGACGGAGTATCCATAGAAAGTACTACGGATCACTTCAATCGGTCTGCTATACCATCTAGGCATGCTTTCAAAAGCCAAAATGGGGCAACGACAGTAACAGCGATGCCGCCCACAGCGGGATTGCCTTATATCACGACTACCGTGCCTGACGGCTTGCCAAACATTCTTCGTCCTGAGCTCATACCACGACCAGGGGACCCAAGGAGGGAGCTGCCAGTCAATTGGGTAGGTGGTCTTCTATGACATGTCAGTCGATGGAGTCATTTGGCGACTGACTTGGTGCATAGTCACAATTCAATCAAATGTATCCTCACGGCACGTTCACCGGCGTGCTTGATGGGCCTTCTGATTCATTCCCTGGTGGCATATCCGCAGCAACCTATCCTGGAGGTTCTCAATATCAAGATGCCAAAGTACCTGAACATGAAGGCCATACAGACAATCCATTCATCATTGATCGGCCTTATATCTCCACAGATCACCGCAGAGGTGCAAACCAAGCCATGATATACTCACCTACACACGAGAACATACAAACTAATACTTTCATCAATACTTCGAACCCACTTTACCCTACCAATTCGAGCTTCAATGGCGATGCTTCTCATGGTCTTAGTTTCACCGCCGTCAACAATGGTCACCCTTATGGACACACCAATGGGCCTCCATACACTGCTGGCTTGGCTTATGGAGACGAAGACATGAGTTCGAGGTACTACATCAATATTCCAAGGAGCCACACTCAGAATGAGATTAATGGTTACGGCGCAACAATGAATCACGCCGATCTAGCATATCGACGAAGAGAATACCCGCAGTCCGCCTAAGCTACTCCCTAGCTAAGGCACCGACAATGGGAAATAATGTTTATGTGCACTTTGATATGTAATGCGAACACTACGATAACGGATAAATTAAAGGTACGAGTACAGGACGTGTCTGGAGTACGGATCTGGGTAGGCGTTGGGATGAGGGTATCCTACCATACTATTGATCTTACTTTTAGATTTATTGCGATTTATCACTCTATCTACTAGACATGTCTGCCCTCTAATCTTTCGGATGTCTCACACATGATCTGTTTGGGAATAATGTTATATCGAACCTATCTACACCGACATACACTTAGCATCATGGATCCTAATCTCATGTGACTCTGATTTCGACAGCCATTCTGTCGAACGCTGTTTCATATTCCCTCAAGCCCGGTAAGCGGTCTTTCTGCTCATGGGTAGACTACAATGACCTTGATCAGGTCCAGCTAAGTCGTTGTATCACGCCCCACCGCGCTAATTAATGAGCAAGATGCTGATATAGATCTACCTCGTATTATCATTCCTCCGCAACCACACGCCTACCTTACACAAGATATTTTGCTCAAGACTCGCCCCTATCTTGTCATGCATCGCCTGCCGCTCCATCCCGTGGTCCACATTGCAGGCTACAGGCTACAGACGCTGCCTGAGGTAATATTTTCTGCTCCGCGGGCTCGTGCTAGCGTGAGGGCGTAGTCTTTCCTAACCCAATTTGCAGACACTTTGACCGTTGCCCTGTTGCTCTTGACTCCATAACCGCTAAACCACATGTCCTCGGTCATAGTAAAGATTCAAAATCTTGCTCGCCTCCTCGTAGCCTGAAACCGTATCTCCTGGTCGACTACCAAGACCTCACGTCCTTTTCCATCGCGGCCTCACACCGCGTGCGTACCACAGTGATTGAGCTCCGCTCATCAACCATCGTCAGCGGGTACATCGTCCTTTCCCACTCTGTCCCGGCACTATCCCTCTTCCACCTGACTCATGCTCCAGGGACTTTGTACCAACTACGGAACCCATTCCCCGCTTCCTATCCCTCCATCGCCCGAGATGTCCCAGCTGCAGGGATCGGAAGAATTCCTTTCCGCGGCATTTATCTTGGTCTACGAGATATCAGCCATGTAGTGCACCATGTGCTGATTCCGCGGAAGGCTAAAGACGAGAGATTCCAGGTTAGGTCGCGTGCATATATCGCCACTATATCAGGCAATGGGTGTTTCACATTACTCTCACTACACTATCAGCAAGGATAGGACTCGACCAATCCTGCTTTATAGCACGTAGTCAATGTTGCTTAGGTGGGGTTGAGAAGGCTGCGTAATCCAGCATTCGGGATCATATCACCCCCACTACCCTTCTAAGAACGTGGATCGTGCTTTGACATGAAACGTGTGGAACTGAAGAAGGGGTGCATGCCTCGTGTTTAGTGACCGGTCTGAGATTTCCTTCACCTGCGTGGTGTGGATGGAAGAATATGAGAAATGTGTAGTCACGTTCACGAGGGAAGAGGGTCAAAGTGCTTCAACCGTGGTTTCAACCTCAACAATTCGTTATTATTCCTGTTTTCGAACGCCAACGCTAATGCTGATGATAATGTACAAAATAGTGGCCATTATGTGAGAATTCCAAAAACGGACGCACGCTATGCCTCTCGCTCCACGTATGATGAGACTTTAGTACGGCGCACACAATGCATTATCTCAATCGAGAGTTCTGATCCTAGGCCCATGTTTCGAAAACGCCTCCTTAATGATATCATTCACTTCCTGCCGTCTCTGCGCCTTCTCGCGACATATCTGTACCTCTTCCGGCGTGAAATCTTCGATAGTTTTCCTTGGTGACGCACGTGTGCTGCGAGAAAGCTCTGGGGAATAAGAATGGCCGTTCTGTAGGGCACTGGCGCCTAATCTGGAAACACGCTTTCCTTTTGCTGATGTCGGTGTGAATGGAGATCCTTCTCTGCTGTTTTGACTAGCGACGGAGGAGAAACGCAGGTTTCGCATTTGATTTTCAAGCACGTCGATGTCTAAGCATTTCTTTTCGACTATGCTGGTCATCTTCATGATTGTATTGGTAACGGCTTCGACTGTGGGTTTCTTCAATGGCGGACCCTTGCCGTTGGCGGTCTCACAAGAGGCCAGCTTGGCTCTGAGCATAGTGATGTTTTCCTCTGCTTCAGCTAGCAGCTTTTGAAATCGTGTGACCTTTTTTCGTAACTCTTGCTGCTGGATAGCATGATCGAGACGTAATGGAGCTGATCTTGCGGATTCAATTTTCTCTGGGTCAGATTTTGCATCGACAACTCTGGCAATGTCACTGGCCCTGGCTCGTAGCGTAGCAACTCCTCTTCGTAGGTCTCGACACTCGTTGAGCTTTTGCGGTACGTCCTGTATCTTGCCATTCTCGAGCCGAGCGGCGACATCGCCCTCAGTTCTTCCTAGCTCCGCAATCTCGATAAGGCACCAATCATCATTCTCCAGATCGGCGCGCTCGCGACCATTCTGTTTGTACAATTGCTCATGGCCTTTGACGAATGCCTTTAGTGAGCGCGCATTGAGACCCAAGGTATCGATCATGGAATTGATGTCTCTGTAGACCTTCTCAATCTGGCCAGGGATGCCAGGCTTGTCAATATCTCCAATATAATCTTGATGTGCAAGAAAAGGGTCCAAGGTCTTTGTGGGCTCTACGTCAGTCGCCAATTCTTCACGCACTCTCTCATCCTCTCTATCACTGAGATCCTGCTCCTCTTCAGCAGCTCTTTGGGCCTGCAGCGCTGCCAGTCGCTCTCGTTCTTGCTTTCGTACATCCTGAGCAGAAGGCTGCGGCTTTGAAGGGACGGCGAGTTGGGTTAAGGCTGCTTTTCGGTTGTCGAGTGCTTTGAATGGACCAGGAGCACTAACAGATCTTGCGTTGTCTGGTCGAAGCGAATCACCCAGAGCACGGGAGCGGACTGGGCTTGGCGATCTTGGACTCTGTTGCAGCTTACTTGGAGGTGGTAGATACGGTGCTGATGTTTTTCCAACTTCTCCGAAGAGAGGCTTGCTCTTCTGTCCTTCATGTGGACGTGTTATCCTGCTAAAGAGGCCTCCAGGTGGACTTTTCTCCATCGGGCCACCAAAAGAGCTTCCGGGTGTGAGTTTGGGGCTCTGGTCGGTGGTTGGGCTGAGCTCTTGAGCTACGTCCACCCCACTGCCTTCGTCGTCGAACGGTCGTCTATCCTCCTCTGAGCCACGCTCCTCGCCTGCCTCCTCACTTCGTTCATACTCTTCCTCTTCCCTCTCTTCCTCCTCCTCCTCCTCCTCACCCTGGTCTTCATCGCCAGACGGCAATACTGGTTGCTCCTCTGGAGCAGGTTCAACGTCTTTGAGCTTGCTTTTCGCTGGTAAGAAATCAGGCGGTAGGGGCGCATCTTCTGAAGATTTTGAGGAATTAGACGAGTCACCTGGTGCAAAGGTCGTCTTACTTGTCGATTCTGGTGGTAGAGGGGGCTCTGGGGTCTTCGATGCCGTCGGAGTGTTTGGGCTCTCGTAACCTTCTGGGGGCGCGGCTTCCGCCTCGTTCAAGGGAGAGATGTCGTCTTCGTCGGACTGTGGCTCCGTCTTGACCTTTGGTGACGTCTCAATCGAAGGCAGAGGTGACTGGCTAGATCTCTTCGGAGTGTCCTTTGGCGTGGTTGTGATGGGTGTTGGGATTGGGGTAGGTTTACCAAAACCAAAGCTAGTGGGCTGACTGTTCTGCACGGCAGCAGGTGTTGTCTTGCTTTGAGCTTGAGTACCAAATAAACCACCTGTTGCGGGCGGCACGCTTGGAAACCGGAATTTTGGTGAAGCTGGTTTAGCAACTGGAGTCGTCGTGGTGACTTCAGTGGGCGGCGCTCTAGTGACTTCCGCCGGGGCACTATCATCTTCTTCATCCATGTCGGCATCTTTCGTCTGAGGGGTGCCAGGTTCTTTCTGAACTTCCTCGAGCATATTGCCAAAGCCGCCACCAAATAATGAACCAGGCGCATTACCGGAGGGTTTAGGTGCATCATTTGCAGCTGTACCGTCTCCTTTGAACGTTGATCCTAATGTGAAGCCGCTACCACCACCAAAACTGCTCTTCGGAGCCCCCTCGTCCTTCTTCGGCGTCGCCATAAAGCTGCTGTCCGTGTCCATGCCAGAGGCGAAAGAAGCAGCAGGGGTCGATTTGCCGACTAGATGCTCTGCATTATCAGTTGGAGCGGCAGTCAAAAAGCCACTGGGCTTCGAGGCAAAAGAAGCGAAGCCCGAAGAAGCTGGAGCTTGACTGCTAGTTGCTATGTTCGAACCAAAGGGACTAAGTGTTGTAGCAGTTGCGAAAGGGGATTTGTTGCCTCCGCCGAGGCTAGGTTGTCCAAATATACTACCTGTCGCCGGTGCCGTGCCAGATGAAGGTGTCCCCCAAGGCGACTGGCGGGCACCTATACCCCCCGCCATCCCAAAGGCTGTACCTTGGGTAGTTGGTCCCATGGGCATAGCAGAACTAAACGAGGGCTGGCCGAACGCTGGCTTTCCAAACGTTGAGGGTCCACCAAGAGTGGCTCCAGGAGAGGCAAATGCACTAGTTGCAGTTTTGCTTATGGCGGGCTGTCCAAGGAATGTCTGGCCGAAAGATGATGGTGTTTGTGCACCGGTATTGGCAAATGGAGATTCCTGCCTCTTTCCTTGGGGCTGTTGCTGCGGTTGAGCTTCACCAAGAGCTGCAAGCCCCGGAAATGATGTCCCCTGTCGTATTGAGTCCGCATAGACTATCCACCACGAAGCTAGGATTCCTTCGTTATTCAGTAACATCAAAGCCGGTAATGGACCTTGCGACATCTCATATTCCTCCTTGGGCAATGGTCGTAACACTCTGTCCTTACTAGACAGATCGAAACCAACACCGATAGGCGAAGTGTCCTCCAAGCCCTCGCTCATCGGCAGCTGGGCGCGTCGTGAATCATCAGCCATCGTTGTCGTTGTGAAGACGTTGGAGACCTGTTCTGCAGGAACATCATTTGACAGAGGAGTCGTAGATCTGGTGAACAAGCCGATATCAGCCGATGCGGTCGAAGTTACGACTATAGCGTCCAACAGATCCGGTGGGAAATCCTTTAGTCGTTGCATGAATTGGAAAGGGGGTGACCTGTTCATCCCGAAAGGTGGGCAAGGGTCGGGAAGCTTTTGAAACATGACGGCGGATGGGGTTTGAGCGTGACGAGTTACTACATGGTACGTCGTCGTAGGAGCTCGGTCAGCTTCGAAGGCTGAGGGCGTATGAGCAACAAGAAAAACATTATTTTCGAGCCACGATATAGCGGAAACTGATAGGATTAGCGGAGCAGTTGAGCACGCGTGGATTGTAGCACTCACCATGTTGATCACCCTCGAGAGCCGGCGGTCTAGGAAGCTCTGCTTTTAAGACGCCTTCAGGTGTCATTTGACACGCGGTTCCACTCCCAAGTCCTACAATCAATTGCTTGCCTCGTGTGCTCCATGAGACACAGCTCACTCCGTCTTTCAGAACTTGACCCTGAGAACCCTTCAGGAACTGTCGTGTCTTCAGGTTCGCGATCAACAGTTGCCCGTTTGTAGTGACAGCCGCGAATAACTCCGCCTTCTCTGGTGTTGGATTGGGCACCAAACCACGCAGGGCAGCTCCGTCAGTGGGAAGCTGAAACGCGGACTCAGTTTTGCCTTGCATGAGAGCCTGAACTTCGTAGACCGCCAGCCCTCCACCAGTCTCCGCTGACAATGCAAGGAACTCTTCATCTGCAGAAAAGGCGACTTGCGAGACCCTCATTCCTATGGGGAGGGTTAATTGAGGTGTGTAGGTCTTGATGTTGCCATCTCCAGACGCCGAGAATGCCTGGCGTACCGAGTCTGTACCGGCAATGATTACAGACTCGGGCCCAGCGGCTGCAAGCAGACCTTTCTTCGAGGCTATAGATAGAAGGGAAGCCGTAGGTGGAGGGAGTGCATCGGCAGGCCATGGCGTTGGTAAAAGGCGTAATTTGGCTTCTCCTGCTATGGCTTGGAAACCGAGAGCCTGTAAGGTGAGAGTGAGCATGCGATTTAGACACCGGCTCTAGGAAGCACCTACCTCGGTCTGTATCTCCTCTAAATCCGGACCTGTTTGCGTCTGAGCATTGCCTGTGCCTCCCGTACTGCCCGCAAAGGGAGAAGGGCTGCCCATTTGGAAGGCCATCCTTGCTCGTTCGAAGACTGGAGATACAGTGCGAACTTCTCGACCAAGGAGCTGTTTACTGCCCGCAGAACGGGGCGGCGTTTGAGGTGTTGTAAAGGAGTGTCGTCGGGATACCACAGGAGTCCCGGTGAAGAATTTAAGCGTGCGGTCCAGGGTCAAGGTTATTTATTACACAATGCATAGCCACAGACTGTGCAGCATAGCAAAGTGCTGCCTCAAATCTGCCTTCACTGCTGGCGGAGGTCAGGAAACCTGGAGCGCGTTTGCAGATCTTGGCGCCAAGCTGCTAGCGCGAATCGAGCTCTTGAGGCAGCTCCATCCTCGTCACTGCTTCTATCAGCTCTACTTCACACAAAGAAAAACAGTCAACGGTCTACAAGAAAGTCGCAGGGCTCGAGAAGAGTAGCGATTTGTCGAGGATAGCGGCTCCCAAACACGAAAAGACTCCTTGTCCGCTGCCTCATTGGTTCCACAGACGATAAATACAAGCTCTCTCCGCCATCATGCCCGGCTTCGACTTCTCTAACTATAACCGCAATGCAGCGCTCCACGCCCAAGGAGTCCCCCTTCCAAAAGCTACAAGCACCGGCACAACAATCGTCGGCTGCATATTCGATGGCGGCGTGGTCATAGCAGCAGACACAAGAGCAACCTCAGGCCCCATAGTAGCAGACAAGGTCCATACTCCCCTCTGACCCACCCTCTCCCCCTCTACCCCCACAGTCACTAACACCCATCCATCCAGAACTGCGAAAAACTCCACTACATAGCCCCCCAGATATGGTGTGCCGGCGCCGGCACAGCCGCAGACACCGAATTCACAACTGCCATAATATCCTCAAACCTCGAACTCCACGCCCTCTCCACAGGCCGCAAACCGCGTGTCGTAACTTGCATGACGATGCTAAAACAGCACCTATTCCGTTACCAAGGCCACATCGGCGCCTACCTCGTAGTCGCAGGCGTTGACCCGACAGGAGTAGGACTCTACACAGTGCACGCGCACGGTTCGACCGACAAACTACCCTACGTGACGATGGGATCAGGATCGTTAGCGGCTATGGCTATATTCGAGACGCAGTGGAAGCAGAAGATGACAAGGGAGGAAGCGATCAAGTTGGCTAGCGATGCGATTCAAGCGGGGATATTCAACGATTTGGGAAGTGGGAGTAATGTGGATGTGTGCGTTATTACGGAAGAGAAGGCGAGCCTGATGAGGAACTATATCCGGCCGAATCAGCGGGAGGTGAAGCAGAGGGATTATAAGTTTAAGCGGGGTACGACAGCGGTGTTGAACGAGAAGGTCATTACGAGGGAAGAGATTAGCAAGTATGTTACTGTGCATGAGCTGAGTTCGGATGATGATGTGGTGGTGGTGGAGAAGATGGATATTGATACATAAGGGGGGCTCCCTTACATTGCGAATTTCGAGATCCAAGGGTCAGCAAAGCGAAGGCTGTACTATAATGCTTGTATTAACAGCTTGATCTCTGCAATAGATAGCGAGCAGCATGCGTAGGAAAAAGCAGCGATTGATTATATTACAATTATATCTTCCTCTTCTTGCGCCTGCCTCTTCACTCTAATTAGGCTTTCGGACCCTTCAACATCCCCATCGCCACCTCTAAATCCTCCTCCAAATTCTTGTCCCAAATCCACCTATGGCTCTCCGTTATCTTTGCCATCCACTTCTCCCTATCGTCGCCAATGCCCTCCCCCTCACAGGCCAGCACCTTCCCAGTTTCCCTGCTTGAACTCACCAACCTCTGCGTCCTCGGTCTCCTTGTAAAATCAAAAGCTCTAAAGGCCTCCTCAATCCCCTTCTCATCCTCAACCTCCGCCAAGAGGCTCGCCATGATGTAGGCATCCTCAATAGCCATGCCTGCCCCAGCGCCATGATGCGGCGTACTTGCGTGGGCAGCGTCGCCACTGAGGCAGGTTCGGCCTTTATAGTAAGTGTGAGCGGGAGGGTAGTTGAACATGGCCCAAACATCCGGTTTCTCCATCAAGCTCACAATCTTCTTCACGCTATCGCCCCAGTCGGCATAGTCATCTTCAATATGTTTCCTGTCTTGAGGCAGGACCCAGCGTTCATCATCCCACTTGCCGTCCTTCTTGGTTTTGAACGCAACCACATTCATGAGCTTCCCTTTTTCAATGGGTATAGTGAGGACGTGGCCTTGTTTCCCGACCCACATGGCGGAATTCCGAGCCGCTTCATCGCCGATCAGGTTCGCTGCTTTGTCCATGGGTAAGATACTGCGGTAAGCATATCTGCCTGTGAAAGACGGATACGAGGCTGGGTCGTCTTTGCCCAAGACCCATTTTCGAACGTTACTTTTCACGCCATCACATCCGACTGCAGCGCTCGCACTCGCCTCGCTGCCGTCTTGGAATTTAATAAGCACACCGTTGGATGTTTCCTCGACGCCAACGGCTCTCTTTCTAAAGCTGACCATGTCTGATGGTACCAAAGAAACCAATTGATCCAAGAAGACGGCCCGGTGGATGCAACACATCCCTAGCAAACCCTCCCCCGTTGTAAGCTCATGGAATTGCTCCTCTGCCTTCCCTAGCCCACTGTCCATTCCTGCGTAGTAGTCAAACCAGGTATGCCTCTTACTAGGAAAGGCATTGTACGTGACATGCTCCATATACCGTTCTAGTAATACTGGATCAACCAAACCCATAGCGCGTAGACTGTTAGGTCCGAAGGCGACACCGGCGCCAACTTCGGCGAAGGCATGCGCGGCTTCATACAAGTGAAAGGGGATGTGACGTTTATGGAGGCCGATGGCGAGAGAGAGGCCGCCTATTCCGCCGCCAAGGATTGCAATGTTGAAGGGCTTTTCGTTCTGGGGAGTAGGAGATGTCATTTTAAGCAATGGATTGAGAGTGTAGGAGTCTCATGGGCAGCATATGAATGCCTTTTATAGGGGGCATCGGAGACGCGTTTTGGCAGCAGGAGGTCAAGACGTCATGGCCTTGCTAGGGGTCCGGGCAGAGGCAAGGCCATCAGAGCAGGCAATGGGGGCTTGCGGATGACAGAAAAGCCCGCACCACCAAATACTCGAGGATTACTGTATATCCTCAACGAGCACAGATGGTAAAAGATCTCCGAGGTCATGGTCTGAGTAAAGCTTCGGGTAGGGGGAAGTGCACGTGAGAAGGCAAGCGAGGCTCGCGGTTGGCGAAAAAAGCCCGCACCCCCGCATAGGTGTCCATGATTGTATCTCCTCAACAAAAGCAGATAATCAATGGTCTTTGAGGGCAGAGATTTACACCCAGCCCTTTGAAAACACCATAAAATCATACTTGCAAACCAATCCAGCGGCGCCTTTGCTTGAAGAGTTGTGTTGCCATGAATGATCGCTGAGCCTCTGGAGTAGCGCGGGCCTTCTTGCCCCCTAGGAGGCTAGGAGGGTTGCAGCCGCAAGCCTAACGCTAGGGCTTTAGGTAGGCTAAGGTAGTGTAGAAAGGCTTGGGTCGGTAGCCTAAAGTTGCACTGAAGGCCAAAAGCTGATGCGCATAAGGTACCTTAAGACATGCAAGACGAACATCGTGCCCGGTCTTCCTCGTCTTTTAGATTTGAATAGCGAAGACCGAAGACCGACGTTTGATTGCCATGGGACCCTCAATGTTTCCGCACCTGGTCATGAGAGATTTGGCATCTTCCGCGCTTCAGTAATACTTTGACGTGCATTTATAATGAGTTTCCGAAGTCAAGGTGAACAATCACTGATCTCAAGGCGCCGTTCTACAGGCGTATCCGATGGAGTCGGAGTATTGCAACACCCACTCGAGCGCTCCATCCAATTATACTCCATCTCAAAGTCCTGAGGTTCATTCCTAACCAATGACGTATGGTATTCCCGTTCCTGGTAAAATTCTGCACGACTTTTCACAATTGCATGACCGCGCCATTTGTAGACCAAGGAGTCAACCTGGGCGGCAACATCGGCGCCCTCCACGTACCGGATCAATGATAAAATCCAGCGAAGCTTCACGTTGCTAACCCATTGGCCTTCCTGGAGTGGCCGTATGATGCCAGTATCAGTGAAAGCTGAGACCATGTCAGGACCCAAGGGACCAAGACTTTCGTTCATATGAAGTTGATAGCATCGATAGACCTCTCGAAATGCTGCACGGTGAGACATCGTCATATCTCGAGCATACGCAAGGGCCATCTTTCCCAAGAGACGTGCACGAGCTCGAATGGTCGATAAAGGTTCTCGGCAGGAAGGCACACCAGGGCCCGGGTGACGGCTCCTGTAGTATACTAACGGCCATTTGGGGTGTATCTGTGGATTTGCAATCAACTTTTCGGCAAATTCAGGGCACTTCTCAAGAGGCAACTGTGGATAGGCTTCAAAGAGCCGTTGGGCCATTTGCGGATGTACTCTCATGTGATTTCGGATGGCGCGCAAGACAGCATATTCACCAACATCGTAATTGGCTTCGCTCGCATTCGAAACGATGTGCGTGACAGCCCTGGACATGTGTAGCATCTGCAACAGCCGGAACACTCGTGCCGTTTTGAGTTGCACCAAAATGGACTGTTCCTGAGCGACTCGCATCATACTGATAAATGGTGACTCCATAGCCCGCTCACGTCGCCACTCCGCAAATCGACGCAGGACCTGTGCTGTCCTGGGACTGGACATGCTAGACTCATAGCAGTGTTGCAGGATAAAGCGGGCTTTGTTAAAGACATTGAGAACCCGCATGTAGGAAGTAATGACGGACAGAGCTGGGTCGTTGCCCATACTTTCAGCCCAAGATTTGCCGAGCATGCGCTCTATTTGAGTCCGAATAGGGTTTTCGTACATGAAGTCAATAAGACCTGACTCAGCCAGTGCCGACCACCATAGAGTAAGCAGCTTGATCAGAACATGCCTTCCGATTCTTGAATATGTCTTGTCCTCGATCAGAGCTCCGGATATGCTTAAAGCAACTGACTTTGCGACGTTCTGAGGGAGATTCCGGATTACGCCTACAGCCCAAGGGATCGCGTTGAGTTGATGCACCTCCTGCTCGTCGTTACCCTGCGATGTAGCTTGGGCTTGAATCGATCGCTGTATGAAGGATGTGATGCTGCTTCTCATCCGTTCTACCTGTGAAGGCTGAAGAGCCTCGATGATTCTGGTCCCTATAGACTGGGAATTGGAAGTCAGCAGACTTTCGGATATTGGGCGCCATAGTAATTCGAGTATCCCCGGTTCCACGTCCTTCAGTCCTAAAACCGTCGAAGACTGTAGTCCATCAAACAACGATCCCGCAAGACTACATTGCCACTGCTTCTGGCTTTGTAGTGTCGATCCACTAGATACTGAGTGTGCAAGGTGGCTGATCTCCAGCTCAGACAGCATTCCAAGACTGGCCCTCCGTTTGACCCACTGGCTTACTAAGTCGGTATCAGTCCGGGATTGAGGTTGCTTAAATAGGCTGGCAAGCAGATATTTCAGGTTTCTTGGATGACGAAGCGGGGCATCCTCGAGCGCTTCCAACAGCGTAGGTAGTGGTGGTTCAAGACTGGACAGCTGTAGAAACGCTTGCCTAGAATATTTCGATGAATTCACATTGTGACACATTGCCCAAGCACGAATTTCCTCGAGACTCGCGCACGTTTTCAGTGCCTCTAAGATTCTGAGATCCATACCACGCAATCTGTGGTCAAAAGGTAGTGTTGACTGACTCTGGTGCTCAATGAGAGGCTCAACAGCTGGTGGTGACGGGCCAGAAATTGGCACAGCTTCATGTAGCATGCTGGCATGCACGAGCATTTTGTCTGGCTCACTCTTTTCTGAAATTTCGAGATGTGTCTGCTTCTCTGCCAGTGTCATTCTCTGAAAATTGACGTTGGGGTCTTTGTCTTCTGGCGGTGCTTTTTTCTCTTCATTGCTGTCAAATTTTGCAAGCCAGTGCACCCAAGTAGCAGATTCTGTGCATATATTAGCGCTTCGTGAATCCGGGGCCATGGAAACGATGTAGTACCTTTATCCTCTGTCACTTTGGGCGGCGTAGGACCTATTGAGCTTGGAAATGCTGATGTATCCCTCGCATCTTTCCATGCGGGTTTCGTAGGGCTCTGCCATTGCCAGCTTGCCTGTCCAGGTGCTCGTACAACTCCATGTAGGAGACTGGGATCTATTTCTTGCCCCCTACCGACCTGCGCCAGGTTCATCATGCGCCGCTTCGCTGCTCTCTTTCTCGCTTCCAAGGGGCCAGGGGCAAGGCCGACATGTCGCCTCGATATCCTACCGCGCGAGAAGTGGCTGATGGCACTATCGAGAACATCTTCGCTGATCCAGATGAAATCGGTGGGTGTGTTGTTATGGAGGGGTAAGCGGCAAACATGTCTTTTGAGAAACATATGAAGTGCCAATTGGTCGCATCATGTACACTTGGTCAGGCTTTAGGAAGAGATGATATCTTTTGGGCTGTTGTGTTTATGAAAGTAATAGAATGGAGTGTTGGAGGAAGCTTTGGCGGAGCCCTGCTTGGGCGTCCTTACTCAGTGATAAAACTTGATACGGCTACGACGCGCCCTGTCTGGAACATGTGTATTAGGTACTAAGGTAGACATTCGGAATCCTTGCATTATACGGTTTGGCCATTACAGGGTTTACATATCATTTGAGGAGTTGGTCTCATCAGCATATGCTAGCATTTCAGCTTGATGCCCCGCCGTAGCTCCTGTTCCCTAAGCTCGAACATGATTTGCACGCCCGTATAGAGGGCTGTGCAAGCAACACCTAGAAAGAACAGTCCTAATCTTACCGTCAGCATATGCTCCAAACACCTAGAGGACTCATATAGTACCAGAATAGGAGCCGACAATGCCTTGTACGAGTCCTTTCAGGCCATCTAAGCCCACGGCAAATCCAACGAGGTTGGCCGACATCATCATCAAAATGTTCCCAACCGCTCCGGCACCACAAATCACTCGATATGCCTCCTTATGTTTCTCCCATGATTTTCTAGGAAACAGCAATGTGGCAATGGTCTCCGGGAGAACAAAGAGCGAAATCAGCCAGCCCCACACCAGCAGCCTTAGCTGAATGTCGTGCCAGATTGCTACGAAGGTGAACGAGACCAAAAGGTTAAAGACTGCTCTGACCTGACCCCATTTTCCACGTGTACTCGGTCCTCCGCTGCCGCCTAATGGGATGTAGATATATCGGATGATCCACCGGTTGTAACTTCGGTGCCAGCCTCGCCAGAAGCCGAAGACAGAGTAATTGTCGGACATGCAACGTACCACGTTCTCCGGAGGGTCAATGCCATCGAGCAATGACCAGAGCCGGAACATACGCCAGGGTAGCAGTAACTTTAGCCAAACGTGATGGAGACTGAAGTAGCCGAGCATGCTCAACTGGAACGGTGTGTAGACCTCCCATGCTGGCTGCGCTTTCGAGATAGCTATTACGTAGATAAAATGAATCATGACCTCCATGCTTAGAAGACAAATCAAGAAACGAACGCCATAGAGTAGAATTCTGTTCCTATCTATGCTTTGAGGAGCATATCGCTGTTGTGAGATGTAGTCATTGAAAGTCAGTAGAGGTCCTGCAAGGTACAAAGGTGGGTACAGCGTATATGCCAGATAGTTGCGTAAAGAATAGTCTTGGTGTTTGGCTGGTATGTCAACTCTGTCTCGTTCTGACAGATTCGCCGGATCGAGCTGTTTCTTCTTGTGGCAGTCAGTATGAAATGTGCTTAGCGTGATCCAGGTTCAAGGATTCCACAAACCTCAATAGGGCTACCTCCTGTACGATTCAAGCTCCAATAATAGTCAAAGTTGAAGCTAATGAGCCGTAGCACCGTGACGTTGAAAAGTATTTCCCATCTCGGATTCAATCCACCATAGCTATCCAGGACAGAACCCCAGTTGGCAACGGGATCGCGCTCCCGTGAATCTCGCGAATAGGACCATGATGACAGTACATTAGCAAGATCACTGTATGGGTACCCTCTTCCTAATTCATTGGCGAACAAGATGGCAATATTAAAGATCCAGGTAGCGGCCGGTACGTAGTCTCTATTCAATTGCGTTGCTAGCGTGTAGTTGATATACAGAATTATCAGGACTTTTGGGGCCGAGAATCCATGCAAGGCGATCAAGAATAGAATGCTAAAGCCAACGTCGAAAGTGACCCGTTTGTTCAGTCGACGTTCGGCCCTGGTATACTCCGAACCAAGGGGCGAACTACCACCGTTAGTAGTTGTTTTCAACTCCGGTTTCGACGCCTGATCCACCGGGCTGTATAAAGCATCGAAAAGTCTTCGTAAAAGGGGATGTAAAGTCATGAGAAGGAAGAGGTATGGTACATTGTCCCTGAAACTCGAGTATTGCGAATCTGAATTGTCGACCATACGCCCAGGGATCCAGCCCGGTGATAGAAGATGAGCAAATTTGTGGTATTCGGGATCAGAAGCTAGAAGTCTAGTGTCAATCGATAGACCTCAGGGAAAAGGTGGTGTCAAATGGTGAGCATTGCTTACTTTTCGACACATCGTACACAGTCTTGAACATCAGGGGCACAGCGACAAGAATGACCAGACCATGGTATAAGAACTCTGGAGATCTCCATCGTGGTGGAGATGTCCCCTTGGCTGTGACTTCCGCCCCAGCTCTACCGTTCCTCGAGACATTGTAGGGGACCTCACTCGGGGACGATCTTGCGTGATCGACTCGTGACGGCGGTGTCGTCGAGGAGGAGGTAAACCGAGCGTCAAGGGTGTCCACAGAGAAAAGCCTTCCGGCATACTGTAACGCGTTCATGACATGCTACTGGAGTTCGCACGTGTCCAAGTCAAAATCGCAACAGTCAATAATAGGTAAGACGGCGGAGAATCGGCCAATTGCCAAGGCTTGAGGATCCCGCTGCAGGAACAGCCGCTTCGCGGCATCCACAACCACACTGCGACACTGGCAGCTCCATTTCCATTTCTTCTCTCTAGGAAAGCATGCTGCTTACGATTTCAACGATTCGTTGTCCGTCAAGGCTTTCTGATTGAGCAAGTGCATGGTTATACCTAAGTATTGACGTTACGAGCTGCCTCGCCAAAACTATGGCTACTGGTCAGGCTTCGACTAAGCCCCCAGATGCCATCGAGTATGGAGGAGGTATTTAGAAATTGGTGTTATTGACCACTCCGCAGATGTGCTAATGTCTATATAGACGAAATCTCAGCCCTCGTTCTCGACCCTGGTTACGCGACCACACGCGCAGGATTCGCAGGGGAAGATGTACCCAAATCCGTTGTGCCCTCATATTACGGCGTTATACCCACACTTTCTGGTGGCAAGCAGCTTTTCGGAGACAATTCAATACACACGCCCTTACCAGGAATATCAATCAGCAATTACATGTCCAGAGAAGGTACGGTAGAAGACTGGGACACCGCAGCGAATTTATGGGAATATGCAATTACATCACGACTTACGAATGCAAAGCCTGGACCGTTAGCGACCAATGGTTTGAATGATGTCGAGAATCAAGAGATGGAGATGGAAGGAATAGAATCGCAGGAGAAGCAGCTCAGGGATAACCCATTGCTTATGACCGAGACGGGCTGGAACGCAGGGAGAGATAGAGAACGGGGCATTGAGATAGCTATGGAGAATTGGGGCTGTCCTGCATACTGGCTTGCCCGAAATGGTGTCCTTGCCTCGTGAGTGCCAACTTTGCGCCTGCCCAAGAACGACTCTAACAACACCAGCTTCGCCTCCGGCAAATCCTCCGCCCTAGTTGTCGACATTGGCGCCTCCACCATCTCCGTAACCCCTGTTCATGACGGCCTCATCCTAAAGAAAGGCGTCATGCGCTCCCCGTTAGCTGGCAACTTCGTCTCCCAACAACTCCGCCTAATGTTCTCCCAATCACAACCCCCAATCCCACTAACACCGCACTACCTAATCGTCTCCAAAACCCCCGTCGACGCCGGCACCCCCTCGCAAGCCACCCTGCGCACCTTCGCCCCCGACACCGAACCCGACCCCTCCTTCCGCCAGTTCCAAGAAGAGCGCGTCCTCACCGAATTCAAAGAAAGCGTCGTAACAGTTTGGCCCGGCCCAGGCAGACTGAGCGGCCACAACCAACAAGGCGGCACAAACATGGACATAGCGCGCCAACACCCCGGCAAACCCTTCGAAATGCCTGACGGCTGGAACCAAATGTTCCCCGCCCTCGACCGCTACCGCCCCGTCGAAGCCCTCTTCGACCCCAAAATGGCCCTCTCCGACGCCTCAAACCCCGCCCCTCATCAAAGCCAAACCATAGGCGCTCTAATCCAATCTTCCCTCGCACAAGTCGACGTAGATATACGGCCCGCACTCTTAAGCGCTGTCGTAGTCACGGGGGGCAGTTCATTATACCAGGGTCTCACGGATCGATTGAGTCAGGAATTGCAGGTTATGTATCCAGGGACGAGGGTGCGGATTAGTGCGTCGGGGAATGCGGTGGAGAGGAAGTTTGGGAGTTGGATTGGAGGTAGCATTTTGGCTAGTTTGGGGACTTTTCATCAGATGTGGATTAGTAAGAAGGAGTATGAGGAGCAGGGGGCGGGGATTATTGAGAAGCGGTGTAAGTGATGGAGAAAGGCTTGGGAGGTTATGGACCATTAGGTTCTTCGAATTGGCTCTTTAGCGTTTCGGTCATAGATGGGTAGATCGAAGCTGTATGACTTATGAGATAAATTAGCGGTAAAATGTCGATGTTATTTTCGGAGATAATTGCATGGCACATCTTCAAAATAGAACAATTCGAGACTTTTCTGCTGAGACATTGATCATATTATTTTATTTTCATAACTTACTACTATACATACACACATGTCATCAATGACGATAATATCGCTCGTCCAGCGCCTTGCATAAAGTACAAAAAAAGCCGTATGTCCAATCATAATACACACACCCCTTCAAGAACATAAACATACACATCAACCACATCAACTCATGTCTTCAAGAAATTCTTCCGACTAATCCAAACGCCATCACTCCCCATCCCCACAAACCCCCCATCCTCCCCCTTCTCCTTCTTACTAGACGCCCCATTACCATTAACCACAGGATCCTTTCCCCACCGCCCTCTCGAAACATCAAGTTTCTTCTTCCCGGATTTTGAGCCATCGCCGCTATTCTTCCTTGGACCCTTGATAGTGCCGCCGAAGACCTTCTTCCATCCTTTTTTCTGGGGTTCTTCTGCTCTGTCGCCGCCTGTTAGAATTCTTCCTAGACTTGTCATACTGCGGGATCCAGGACCAGACGGTGGTGGAGACGATCCCTCTTGATCCTTGGGGTAGGGGTTTGTGATGAAGGAGCGGTTGAAGAACTTTGTGGGTTTGGAGTGAATGCCGGATGGGGAATCTACACGGGTTCCGGGGTGTGGAGGTGAGGGCGGTGGGGTGGAAGCTAGGAAGTCGGTTAGGGCGCTTGACGAGGCGGGATTTAGATAGAAGGGAGTGTTGATAGTGGCGGTAGTTTTGTACTTGGGATCGCTGGAGACGAGGGGGTTGGAGGAGGTGGATGATTGCTGCTGGTGGTGTGGCTGCCAGTGGTCTTGGTTTCGAGGTTCATTTGGTGGTTGCGAAGTTGGCGGTGGAGCAGAGCGTGATGGTTGGGCGGTTTGGCCAGGCTCGGTACTGGTCTTTCCTGAGCGGTTTGTCGCTATTGGAGGCGGCGTTGCACCTGGTTGTTCGGTTGCGGATGAGACTGTAGAGGGATCTGGAGATGGGGCTGGAGAGTCGGTTGGAGGCTCTGGTGTGCGATGAGCGGGGTGAATCCCTAATTCCTCTGGAGAAGCGGTTTGTGACCGAGCTAAGCTGACGGCTGATACAGATGCTTGGTTAGGGGTAGGAGATCTCGAGGAGTGCTCTCGCGGTTCTGGAGTTACTAAGAAGCGTCTTTGAGCACCATACAGTAAAGAACTCGATCTTTTAGGTGGGCGCATATTGTCTGGTTCATCCTTCTCTTCACATTGTGAAAGTACACGATTCGAGTTGGTCAAGGCCCCTTGGCTATGATAATGACGAAGAGGAAGATCACCGCCTCCACTCTTCGCAAATCTAGTATGTCGAGCTTTCTGAAGCAATGGATGGTTGGTATTCACGTTTCCCTCGGAGTCGTCAAGTTTTGCTTTATTTTTGAGGATAGGAGCTGGTCCACTTGCTTTTACGAGTGAGTCCGACGACTTATTCTTAGCTGCATCTAGGGTCATTGATGGATGTTCTATAGGTGATAGTGGCTTCATAGGTGCTAACGATGGTAAAGTGAGCATTCCGTATGAAGATTGAGTTGGTACAGGCTTCCCATTCCGAAGATAGACCGGGCTGTCCTCGCGCAGTATAGGACTCTCGCTAGGTTTAAGCGGGCTTGTTGGGCTTGTAGAATAAGTGGACATACTCATTGCTTTTGCCCTTCTAGAGGAGAAACGCCGAAGTAATGGGCTTGTCGGACTCTTTGCAGGTGAGCCTACGCCAGAATGGTTTTGTATTGGCAAGTCCGTACCAGACACTCTGTTCTCGTCATCCTCTCTGGTGATTGGTTCCTTCTTCCGGAGAAGTGAGCGTGTCCGCTCGGTAATAGAAAGCCTACGAGAAGGAGGCTGTGTTGAAAGTGATGATTTGGAGGCTTCTTTCATTCTGGACGTAATTTGAGCTGGAGTCTTGAATGGCATGACGGACTCTGAATTCTTAGCACGAGCTTCTAGATTCTCGGGTCGGGTTAAGTGGTCTTCAGGCACGGGCGAGGTGCTTTGGAGAGCCCTTGTTGTTTCCGGGCTTTTGACATTCCTCGTTGGCTCTGGGCTTTTTATCCGCCTTGCTGTAAGTATACCCTCGGTGGCTCTTGTCAGGTCTGGACTTCTGACTCGCACTGCCGTTTCTGGGATCTCAGGCGATGTGACCCGCTCAGGATTTCTCATAGATCTCTTCGGTTCCGGGCTTCTAGGCGGTCTCAGCGTCTGGGGACTTTTCGCTAATAAGTCAGGCTCTTGGCTCTTTGCTGTCCATAATGGCTCTGGACTCTTAGTAGCATTGGGCGCGCTCGGGCTCTGGGGACCTTGCTTGGAGTCTTTCCGGTCGGCATGCTTGGCTGGCTTCTTGGACGACTGATCCAGGTACGGTGAATGTAGAGGGGATGGAGATACTGAGGTTTTGATGTATTTCTGCGAGGAAGCGACACGCGTAATTGGATCTGGAGCTGTTGGCAGAGGCTTCATTGGCGATCTGGGAGGAGTTGCCGAAGGTTGAGGACTTCGAGGACTTTCTAAACGGACGTCCACTTGATATCTGCCATTGACTGATCTTGAGGGCACCTGACCTTTTATTAGCTGATGTACACGTATATGATAGTACATATTCAGCTTGCCAAATTCTTGCGACTTGCAGCACCCGCCCTTCTCTGCATCTCCGCAACGATGCTACCCAGCTGATTCAACGCTTTCCGCAGATGGCCTCCTTTTGACTGCAAAGTCAGAAATGCACGTGTCCAGCCCTCGGTGTTCCCGATCATCGCCAGGTACACAGAGTCATGCTCTTCACTTCGGTCATCCCACTGCTTGTCCACCCGAGTCATGTACTTTGCGAGTTCTCGAGTAGCATCCAGACCTTTTTGAACATCTTTTAGAGCGTCATTCATAGCAGCTGCCGTTCGATCAATGATGTGCTCAATTTTCTCATTGCCTTCCACAATCGCAATTCGGAAGTCTCGGTTGGCCAACATCTGATCGAATACTTGGCCGTGCTCCAAGGGTAGTTTCAGGTACCGTATGCGTTCGTTGATGTCACCTTGGGCCAAGTCAAAATCTTCTGTAGTGCGTTCAAGGAAACCATCGACCTCGTCAACATGTGTCTGTAGAATCTTGAGAACCTCCTCGTCCGACTTGGCGAGCCCTTGCTGGAGGAGATGCATTCCAAACGATATTTGAGCCACCAATTTCCACAACGGGTGAAACTTCTCGCCAGGCTTCTGTTTCCATCGTCCCGCAACAGTCCTCTCATACTCATGTTGCTCCAGCAGCATCTTCCGGCGTGTAACCGAGTCTGCCTTGGAGTACCGATCTGGAACCTCTGGCTCGTCATCATTCATGGTCTCGTTCATAGACTCCTCGAATGCACCCTGCATCGTAGGGACTGGATGCACAGGAGGTGCTGCATCCATGTCACTGTCGGAGCCAGTTTCCATATCTTCTTCTGCCATGGCGACGGGTATCTGCCATTCGCCTATTGTTGTGTCTTCATTCACCGTAGAGGCTATTACCATTATGTAAGTTTCCAGACGGGCACTGAACGGTTTTATGTTTGAAGCGGACCACCCGAGAAGCGCGAACCCTTGGTGCTCTTGAAGATCGTGGGGGGTAGGCGCAATGATGTGGTCGTAGAACGTGGTGTAGGTGTTGCTATTAATTAGGAGGAGTGTATGGCGGAGAATTGAGCAGGATTGAAGCGATCCAGTACAAAGCTCATCGCGTATGAGAGAGGTAAGAAGCGACTAGAAGCGAAATGTGGTGGAGGAAGCTCTCAGAGGTGTGCAATGGATTGCCCGCAATAGTTTGCTCGAATGGTAGAAGGTGACCAGGCAAAGTGTGTCGTCAATGAGGTGTTATGGAAGTCGACCTGATGCGACCCGTGCGAGCTTGCGAGGCTCACCGTGGAGGCCTCAAAGGGCAAAGGAGCCAGCAAGGATGGCTACGCCTCTAACTACTAGCACCTTGGAGATAGGTACCTTAAGTCCTTTTAGCGGTTCGCTAAGCCCTAAGCCTTTTCCGATTGGGAGCCGTTACCTACCGTATGTGAAGATGTTTGGCTCGTGCAGAGGCTGAAACCGCGGCTGGTCGCGGTTTCACCCAAACTGTGCTAACCCGTTCAATCTGCCCAATACCTAGGTATCGCCAATTCGTACCCTCCGCTAGTAGTCAGTCGCACTATAACGTAAACGAAGCTTCAGCTACAACATCCAACAATTGACTGCAAACGTTCATGAATCCACAGCTTCCAGATATTCGATCAATTCTTACATCGACGCTTGGCTTTGTACCTTCGTATGGCTGCTCCGGGTGTGGACTTGTTTCCTTGTCCTTCCCGAGACACGCTTGAGAAGGCCTTTGTTGGTAAATACTTGAGCGATGTACAGGCACCTCTCGCGGTCGTCGACAGAGCAGTGGTAAAAAGAAATTGCAGTCAAATGTTGGAAGCTTGTCAAGCTCTTGGAGTTGGCTTTAGGCCTCATGTCAAGACCCACAAGGTACAAGCTTGCAGTCCATAGCCCCATGTATTGTTTGATGGTCGAGTGGGATGATCTCGCAGCACGTTGATCACATTGCTGCTTTCGGAATGGTTCTGGAAATCTCTTCTCCATCAAAGACTGACCTCTAAGGCTCAAAGACTATAGAAGCTACCCTTCTCCAGATTGGCAATGCCGTAGATGGTGCCAAGCTTGTCATCTCTACGATTGGGGAAGCTGAGCATCTTGCTGATCTCCTCCACGAGCTATCTGCTCGTGGTAAATCCCCTAATGTGGGTAGTTGAAAACCTGTATCCTAATCTCCGAGTTTTGAGTTCATTTTGACATCAATTTGATCTACTTAGGTCCTCTATGGAGTTCCACTGGCCCCGTCGCAAGTCCATCGCTTGGCAATGCTCAGAAACAAGATTGGGCCCCATAGCGTCAGTGTTCTAGTTGATAACTCTTCCCAGTTGGAATCAGCCTATATCTTCAAGCAAGCTACAGGTGTTGCACTCCAGGTGTTCGTAAAGGTTGACCTAGGTTACCATCGAGCGGGACTAGACTACACTACTAAGGCCTTTGATAGTCTTATCAAGGACATATTCCTGCATGAAAAGCATGGATCCGTTACTCTTATTGGGTTTTACACACATGCAGGACACAGCTATGGAGGGGAATCTGATGTTGCCGCTGTTAGGCTTTTGATAGAAGAAATCGAAGGTTTGCACAAAGCTGCGATCCAGGCCAGACAACACGGCTACGCACACGGCCAATCCCAGCCTCGATATGTACTTTCCGTAGGTGCAACGCCAACTGCGACCAGTATACAGAACTTCTTGCAGCAATCTCACGGTGGACCATCTGGTGAAATCCGTGGGCTGATTAGCAAAGCCAAAGAGCTCATACAACGCGTGAAGCAACAATTCTTCTTGGAAATACATGCTGGAGTATATCCATTCCTTGATATGCAGCAGCTTGCCACCAAAGCAAGCCCGTCAGCCAATGTCGAACTACCCACGGGTCAGCGCTTCAATATATCGACAGCTGATGTGGCATTGACTATCATGGCCGAGGTAGCAAGCTTGTACGGCGATCGAGACAGTCCAGAAGCGCTCATTGCAGCCGGCTCTTTAGCTTTGGGCCGGGAACCTTGCAAATCTTATAGTGGCTGGGGTGTTGTCAGTGATTGGGGCATGGACTCGAAGATCGATGGCGAAGGGCGTTCAGGTTGGCAAGTGGGAAGGATAAGCCAAGAGCATGGCATCCTGACTAAGGACTCGAAGATTGACGGCAATCCAATGAAGTTGACTATCGGTCAAAAGGTTAGAATTTGGCCTAACCACGCTTGTGTGGCTGGTGCTGGGTTTGGGTGGTATCTAATCGTCGATTCAGATCTACCTGATAATAGACGAGATGAGATTGTGGATATTTGGGTCAGATGGCGCGGATGGTAATCGCAATGTTTCGCAAGGCTTATTGGAAACATGTGCCCTTCTGGAGTCTGGACCGCTGCGAACCTGGATTCGAAGCCACATAATTGAGCTTTTACATGTAGCACTTGTAAACTCAAGCCCAAGACCGTGTTCACGGGCCTCTTCTACGGATATGCATTTGGCATTTAACCTTATGCCAATCGTGCATTTCCGTGGACCCTGCACAGGTAGGTGCGTATGAACGGACTAATGTAAACAAGCCGGAGAAGGACGGCGATGGCGATCATACTAATTCGAGGATAATGTATGGCCAAGGCCGTTTAATGTTCGAAAGCGGTATCATGTCGTATGTGCGCTCTGATTGGTCGATAAGCGATACCAACGGCGTGGGGGTCTCAGCTCGTAGGGGCAAGGTCCAGGTACCGAATTCGGCGATGCTTTCAACTTCAATTCAACAAAGGTTTCTAATATTATCCAACGTCGAGGGATAAATATTGACTGTTCGCAGAAGAAAAGAAAGGCCGTCGCACTCGAGCTTGAATCCCCAATAGGGCTGTAGCGCAATAGTTCATGCCCGTAATATTATGAGCATACTCTTTGCGCAAACGCCCAACTCCAAGCCTGCGCTCCAGGCTCGCAGCGAATTGTTCGATTTCAAGCACTTCGACGACATCTTGCATCCTCGGAGATGGGGAAGACTGCATGATCTGGCATAAACATCGTAGCCAATGACGCAGCTAACAGGTGGTGGGCAGGGTTACTGATAAGGACTGCATGAGGATCCACATTCGGAACGACCTCAAGATAAGGTGGTAGTGCATCAACCTATCAATCGCTGCAGCAAACCCGAAAACCGATAGCTTGGTCATGCTCCAATTAGAGGCTGATAAGGATCTTGACGCACCTATTGGCCATATATCCGCGATTGCCTGCAGCCCTTACCTTCCGGTACTACCTTACCCTAAATCCATCACTCAGGTTTGCTCAAGCTTAATGCGCCCAGACCATGTTACGCCCACTGCTCAAGCTCGCCCCTTACATCTTGCCACGAGTCTCACAGGCATCTCCGCGCTCTGATGTAATAATAGGGATAACGTATTGCCGTCGTCGGTCAAGCTTAGAGCAAACTACCTTGGCCACATGTTAGAGAGATCCTGAAGTGGGATAGGCTCCTTATCAGGACAAGCCACTACCATCTTCCAAGGACGCACCTAAGGCAAGGCTACTATTATCGTCTCATGATCTTCCAAATAGTGGCCCAATCCGCGGATTTAGGATTCACTTTGTGGGGAAACTATTAAGAAACCCCGGAGAAGCAGTTCTGCCAAAATTCTGCCAAGGGCTAGTAAAGCATCTAGAAGTCCCTCCTCTTGAACCTATTCCTCTACAAATATCTGCATCTGTCTGCTCCTGCCATCTGTCAACTGCAAGATCTACAAGCCCTTTTTTTATTCTCTCATCTGACGGTAATAACGTCTCACCCTATTGGTCCTTCAATATGTTCAACCCCACAACGTTATGGAAGGCCCCTGTGGTCAATCCAGTCAACCGAAAAGCTCGCTCCATCCCTGGCCTCAACCCGTTCAACATGTACGGGCGTGTGTTCTTCTTCGCTTGGTTTGGGTTCTTCGTCGCTTTCTGGTCATGGTAAGCCAAGCATATCCTCGTGTCCAACTTGAACATTCAGCTAATATTTCTCAGGTATGCGTTTCCACCATTGGTACGTTAAACATATCATCGAGGATGATTGTCACTTACATCTAACCATGTTAATAGTTGACGCTCACCATCGCCAAAGACTTGAAGCTCACTAAACTTGACATCGCCAATTCCAACATTATTGCACTTGTGGCTACGTTCGTCGTCCCGGACCCCGAGTCGCCTCGCACATGCTAACTTTGGGTAGCCTTCTTGTTCGGTTGGCTGCAGGGCCAGCATGCGATCGATACGGACCTCGATACACATTCGCAGCGTGCCTCCTTGTTGGATCGATACCGACAGTTCTAGCAGGTACGGTCAAAAGCGCCAAAGGTCTCCTGGCTCTCCGCTTCTTCATCGGCATTCTCGGTGGAAGCTTCGTGCCCTGCCAGGTGTGGTCAACGGGTTTCTTCGATAAGAACGTCGTCGGCACATCCAACGCTTTCACTGCTGGGTTCGGTAACGCTGGAGGAGGTGTCACCTATTTCCTAATGCCGGCAATCTTTGACTCTCTGGTCATGAACCAGAAGCTCTCTGCGCATGTTGCATGGCGTGTGGCTTTCGTCGTCCCCTTCATTATCATCGTCGCCACCACGATCGCATTCCTGGTTACATGCCCAGATACTCCTACCGGCAAATGGAGTGAACGCCATCTCGCTGCCCAACAAAACCTGGCCGGCCATGGCATCACGGGTGATGTTGTTGACGTCCCCGGGGAGTTCGCGGAGAAGAAGACCGACTCCCTAGCATCAGGCTCTCCCACGCCAGCACCCGCTAAAGACTCGAAGCTGGTCTACGATGCCAAACGTACCGGTAGTGTCGATGACAGCGAAGCCCAGATTGGCGAACAGCAAATGCTTGACACCGCCCGTGGTGAAGTCATCCGCAAACCCACCTGGAGCGAAGCCATGCCCGTCGTCTTCTCTATGCAGACCCTCGTCACCTGTGGCTGCTACTTCTGCTCCTTCGGCGCTGAGTTAGCCATCAACTCCATCCTCGGTGCATATTATCTTCAGAACTTCAAATCACTTGGCCAGACTGGATCAGGACGATGGGCTGCTATGTTCGGCTTGCTCAATGTCGTCTTCAGACCAATGGGTGGTCTCATTTCGGATGCCCTCTACCCACGCGTCGGTGTTTGGGGAAGAAAATTCTTTCTCCATGGGCTCGCGATCATTACTGGTGTATTCCTGATTGCCATTGGTCTCACCAACCCCAAGACCCACAACAACATGTTCGGTCTCGTCGCCGGCATGGCCCTCTTCCTCGAAGCCGGCAACGGCGCCAACTTCGCTCTCGTTCCTCACGTGCATCCTTATGCCAACGGTATCGTCAGCGGCTGCACCGGCGCCGCGGGCAACCTTGGAGGCATCATCTTTGCCATCATCTTCCGTTATAACGGTACAAACTACGCGAAGGTCTTCTGGATCATTGGTGTAATCACTATTGCCATCAACTTGAGCTTGAGCTGGATTAGGCCGATCCCCAAGGGGCAGATTGGTGGTCGTTAAAATATCTTAATGTCTCGTGATGCGAATGAAATACCATTGGGGTCGGATCGTTGTGTTTTGGGGGAGAGCCTTGGGTCACACTGTAGATAGGACTCTGGTGTGTTAATTTTTTGTGAACATATTTTGAATGCATAGCAATGTTTTAAAATCCCGAAAAGCAAACCATTGCCTCCAAGCCAATTATGTACCCTGGTGTGCCCAAACTCCGCCCGAGCCGAACAACCCTAACCCTACCCACGTGTTCGTTTAGCTTGTGTGGACTTCTCAAGCCGTTCCAAGCTCCCCATCAGTCAACAGTATCGTCTGCAATTTATGACAGACTACAATGTCCCTGAAAGGGTGGAAGTCTTTTCAAGCCTGCAGAACGAGCCTTGATGACCTGTGGTGACCCAGGTAGGTGGATTTCTCTTTAGATAAAATTGCGGCAAGATACGTCATTTCTCCTTCGCAAGTTCCTGGCATGAAGCATACGGGAATGGAGGCGCGGACCCTCTTCCTCTCTCTTTCATCAACGCTTCAATTATTTCGAGCACTTGACCCATAATCTCGCACTGCTTTTCTTTACAATGTCCAGCTTCAGGGTTGCCAGCCGACTGTCGCGTACCGTACGCGTACAGCCGGTCCTCCGTCAAATTCGCCACGAATCTACTCAATCCTCAAGCTCCAGCAGTGGCGGCGGCTTCTCTCCAGCTCTCATCGGAGGCATAGCAGGCGGTGGACTAGTCTTCCTCGGTGGCTATGGCTGGTATCACTTCTCAGGTAACTACTCAATTGATGTATCAATTGGCCACCCAGTCATCCGAACCTTAATACTAACTATCATGCAGGCGCCAAAACGCTCGTAAATTCAGCGCACCAAGCCAAATCAACCTTCGAATCCTACAGTAAACAGCTCAAATCCGCCACCCCAGACTTCGAACCCAACCAAGCAATTGAATGGCTCCGCTCAACCGCGAAATCGTATGCAGGCATCATCCCAGGTGCAAGCGGCTATATCGACAGCGCCTTCAATGATATTGATGCTATCCGCCACAAACATGGAAAAGAGGTGGACAGCATCATCAAGGATGCCTACAATGAGCTCAAGGATGTCTCGCAGGAAGGCATGAGCGTCGCAACGGCACAGAAGTCATGGGATATATTGCAAAAACATCTGAAAAAGATCGGGGACCTCGCGGGCGATGCGGCGCAGGATATCATCAACAATCATCCCCAATTGAAGGAAAAGGTTGGAGGGAATATAGATCAATTGAAACAGATGGGTGATAAGTACGGACCTGAGGCCAAGAAGCAGGTTGACGAGACATGGGACCAGATCAAGGAGATCATGAAATCGGGCGTCAGTACGAGTACGATCCCTAAGGTCCAACAGCTGGTGCAGGATAAGATACAAAAAATACAAGAGCTAGGTGGCAAGGTCTGGGATCAGGGTATGGAGAAGGCGAAACCTCTCCTCGAGAAGTCACCCGAAGTCAAAGAAATGGTCGAGAAGAACGCCGATCAACTGAAGAAGCAGGGCAATGTGCAGCAATTGTACGAGAAGGTCAAAGAGGCCGTTGAGTCTGGCAACTCGGATAAGCTCAAAGAATACGTGCAGAGTACTGTGGACAAAGTGAAGAAGGGTAGCAGTGGTGGTGGAGGTGGAGGACTTGAGGGATATCTTAAGATGATACCAGGAGGGAGCGAAATCCTGCCAAAACTGTCCGAGATGCAGAAATACGCCCAGGAACACGGGGAAGAGGCTGAGAAGATCGCAAAGGACACGATAAAGGAGATTGAGCAGGTACTACAGAAGAAGGTCGAGGAGGCAAAGGATCTAGCGCAGAAGGCAAAGAAAGATGCGAAGAAGGATTAAGCAATTTCCATGGGCATGATTAGAAGAGAATCTGGAACTTCACATGCGTCTGTACAAGCATGCACAGAACACGCAGTCCTGATGCCCGTATCTCAAAGGTTCAATGTAAAGTAGGTACGTACGTACGTACGGTATATCCACTAAATTACGATTAATTAGATAAGTAGACGAGTTGCAGGAATTCACTTAAAGTGCTTCTCAAAACCACACCCGTGATACCGTACCACCCGGCATGCCCTTCTACACCCTCCTTTCCAAGCACGAAGCTTATACTCGCTATCATGTTTTTCGTGGGAGCAGAAGATCATAAATTGAAAAATGAAAACATACAGCAGCCAGTATTCGCTGGTGGTCACCCACCCAACTACTAATTGACCGATCTGAAGCTTGTCTTTGGCAGAGCGGACGGGATGCCGAGTATTCTTCAGTCTGTGGCCGTATGTACTTGGATCTGGCTTAGTTGTGGATATATAGGAAGAGTCTTAGGATGAGGGGGTGGGGGTTTTGATTGTGCTGGAGAGGAAGTGGGTTAAGTTTACTGTAGGGTTTACTTGGCGTAGTATGGCAAAGGAATTGTAATTAAGATCATAAAGGATTGTCGAAAGGGGACTGAACGATAATGCTATGAGTAATATGATATGTAGGGGCTAGTGAAGAATGCTCTCTATCCGCGGGGTATATTTCCAACTACGACACAGCGACAGCTATGCTGCTCGTCCCATCAAGGCGACCCAAACCCCTTGGAATTCTCAATCGCGCACTCCAGCCCCTTCCTCAGCTTCTCCTCGTCATCGTATTCAGGCAGAAGCAGTCTCCCATAGCACGTCAAACTAGTAGGCAGCCTCGCATCGCCCACTCCATTCTTCTGAATGACAAAAGTCAACCGCTCCATACCGCCCACAGGCAGTCTATCGTTTGCGGTCACGAATTCCAGCAGCTGGCGCACTTTCGTTTGGGGCCAGCTGTGCACTACTGACCAGAACATGAAGATTGTGGGGTGGAGTTCTTCGTAGCCGCCTTCGTAGCGGGTCACGTCTTGGAGATTGTTGACGTCGATATCCGGGAGACCTTCGACTAGGGCTTTGAGTTGGTCAGCGGTGAAAAGGGTTAACGATTTGGGGTTCAGGCAGGTGTAGAAGCCGCGGCGAAAGGCTGCGAAGGGTTCTAATACTGTATGGTGTACAAGGTAACAAATGTAGTCGCGAATGTATCGGTTACGGTTGGCGTTTGTGACCATGACTGGCTCGCGCGGAATGTCTTGATTTTCTCTTATTATCTTGTTGAGATGGGTATCTCGTTCTGGCGTGATCATATCTCTAGTCCTTGCAATCAACTCTTGTTCTATCGCTAGAATTGGAAGATCTTTGGCCACAGTTCTGTGCTCCTCGATCTGCGACTGCCTCTTGATTCCGTACTTCAACATGAGCAGATGCCTTCCCAACTCATCCATGTTCCAGTCCTTAATGGTGCCAAAGTTTTCAACGCTGAAAACGTACGGTCTCGAGAAGGCGTCCTCCACGTCATCTCCGTCCCAATCACGAAGGATCTTTAGGCCCTTCGCTAGCTCTGGCCAACCATCTTCAATGTCGTGAAGACTGGTCACAGGTATGTCCAGCAGCTTGAGGTATAGTGCCCGCGGGAAGTTGAATGGTAGCGTAAGGCCATTGTAAATTGCAAGTGAGGTTAGCAGTCCAAGCAGCTCGAACTTGTACTCTGGTTCCAGGGAGCAAGGGTGGAACCAAGACATTTGCGATTGGGAGTCTGTGACGAACGCGCCTATGATACCATCAGTCATCCGATTGCAGTATCCATGACGGAGCCATCATACCGTAATCTGGGTCTAAGGCTTCCGCAATGGCCACACGAAAGAATTCTTGCTGCACGCCGCCATGATCAATGCCCTCCTCTCCTTCGTTCATGCCCAGTTGAACCTTCAAGGGCCTCATGAGTTCTCGTTTTTGACGTCTCCACGTCTGATCCATGGCATCGATGAGGACGTGTCCGCGTCGTATTTCTAGTACCAAGTATGACTTCTGAGCGACATCGAGACGCTCTTGAAGCCGGATCGCCCCTGGGCTTGTTGGATCGGAAGCGAAAGTCACCTTATTCGCTAGGTTGTAAGCCTCCACAGAAGTCTCGAAGGCCTTGTACATTGCGGCGTAGTTGATGGCCCGAAAATACGATATCAGCACTGATGGTGGAAATAGAAAAGGGTACGACAGCAGATGTACCGAGCTCATCTTCGCAGCAGAAGTTGCCCATTCTACAGGAACGTCCATCACATCGAGCCGCTCAGCCAAGAACGGGGTATGAAAGAGGTCATGTTCGACCCCGCAAAATCTTGCATTACCTGTGGAATCAGCCAAATAGAATATGGCGAATAGGCAAGATGTCTCACTTACATATTTCTGACAACAGCTCCAAAGCAGCACCTATTGCACTACATTTGAGTACCTCCGCTTTGCCATCCCACTCTTTCAGGATCACTGTTCGAAGCCATTCAATTAGACTCAGGAGAGGGACATGCTTGTTTCCAGCACTCTGGAGCTCTCCAAGTGTGTCAAACCCTACGCCCTTGAGCGTAGGACGCACTCCACTGTCTGCAACATGAAATTTTAGGTCGTTGTAAGCGACATAGCGTACAAAACATTGGAACGTAAATGGATGACCATGATCGATATCGTTCTTGCGTTGCTCCAAAGAGTGGTCTTGTAATATATCCGTAATGTAATGGCGTCCTGCGAGCGATCTGAGGAGTCTCAATAGTAGGCTTAGAGCCATTTCGTTTTCGAAAGCATGCAAGATTGTGACAAGTTCGTTCGTTTTGTCGTCCGTTGATGGATTGGTGACAGATGACCCAGGGACTACTTTGCCTGAAGCGCGCAGCTTGCAAATAGCCGGCCACATGCCATCGTCACATTGTGGTACTGAGCCTACCAGAGCAGCGAGGATGATCTTGGCAATATGACAGGTTTCGAGACTACCAAGACATCCTTGAAATTCAACGCGAGTTGAAGGCAGATTGTTCGAGTAGCGTTGCTTTCCTGATCGGCCTCCTTCCTTGGCTGGCGCTTTGAAGCGAGCAATACCGGGAAGGTATAACTTACCAGCACTGACCCAGAGGCTTGGTAGTATAGCACGTGGATGGACATCCAAGCGGTTGAGTAAGCGGAAGACTTCAGACATTGAATCGAAACTATCAACTGATACCGTCCTCAACTCATGTTGTCCAGGGTACTCAAAAAGGAACGATTGCAGGAGGGGTTCGATGTTGCTCAGAACATATGTAATTGATTGGACGCTGAATGCGAGTAGGTCTTCAAATTTCTCGGCATTGGGAGGGCGCGACGCACAACCGTCAAAACGACAGGCATTTGTTCTGCCCATATCTTCCCGTAGATAGATATCATCCTTGGAGCTACGACGAAAGGCGTTGAAAGTCTCGAACAAGGCATTGACGTTATTTCTGTTAAAATGAGAAAGGGCCTGAGGGTGCTGAATGGGTTCTATTGACACGTCAACATGTGATTGCGATGCCGTACTCTCCATGCCTGCAATATTCCTTTTCCCTGCAGTGGGTTGATAGGCATCTGGGCAATTGTCATCAATCGGCATATTTGTGGTCGACGTTAGTCTTGAGGTAGACTTATCCGGGGTTGTGTCCTTGAGAACGGACACTTTGGGTTCGATTTCTTGTTGAAAGCATGCTTGTGCAGCACTCTCACTTCCTCCGGCGTGCCGGTCAATAGGTGCGGGATTTGTTGTGCCATTTGTGTCACGATGCTCACTGTTGGAGTTCTTTTGCTGATTGTCTCCATCCGACTGTGCCCACATTAGGTAATTTGCCGGAAGCTTTGCGAGTTGCAAAAGTTGCATTGCGGCAGTGTCAAAAAGGTTTTGAATGAATGATTTTGGATCTTTCTTTGTAGGTCTACGATGTTCAGAGGCTTTAGTACATTCCAGGTCGTTCTCCAGGTCTGTATGACCCGATTCCACTTTTGCCGATATCACATGCCCATTCGCTGTATGCACCTTTGCTTTGTCTATTGTTACTGACAATTTCCTCGTACCAGGTTCTGTGGAGTAGTGATGATGGCTCTGCCTCGGACTTCTCGATGACCGCTCGACGCTTGACTGCGTCCGTTTCTTCTGGTTGCCCTTGGGAGGAAACGAACCTGCTCTCTGTATAGAGGGTTCCCCGGGAGTGATCGGTTGATGAGGGCATAGGCCTTTGTCAGGATTGCTTTCAGAGGCCAGATGCGTAGCAAGCGCCCGGGCGCTCAGCACTGTGTACGGGCGGAATGGGCCTTTAGAGACTCTTTTCTGCCGGCTAAGACATGTTGGTGTCTCGCAGTAAGGATTAATACATCCATAGAGTATCTGTTGGTAGTATCTGTAGACCAGGTCAAACCTGACTTCACATCAAAATAGGTATCTTTAGGGCTTGCCTGTTCTGGATTGTCTGAAATTGTCGTCGCCTCTCAAATGACCTGACTGGCCAGAATACAGCTGGGTCATGATCCTGAAGGGATATTGTATCCCGGACCAGTCGTTCGTCTGCATTTTCAGGAAGCGTTGCAAAGGGTTTCCGGCTGGGGTAAAGAGGTTCTAGATGTGGGTCGTGGAGCGAACGCGGCGTGTTGCCTCCAATCATTGTTGAGATATGAAGAGCATATAGCTTTGGGCATCAAATTTCATGGCTGTCCATCTGTAGAACACTAAGAGTTATAACCATGCATGCTGTCGCTGAAAAGTGAGCTGTTGTGTTGCCAATATTGATTGTAGCGTGACGAGGCTCCGGACAGCGTTGAACTTTGTTTTACACAGACGCCTCACAAGGCACGTGGGGGCGTTTGTGGGCTTGGCGCCGTCAGATTCTGTCTCGTACATTCTCTGTCACAATTCTTTACTCATCTTGCACCTCTATTTCCGGTACGTTTACGAGCAGGCCTCTGACAACTTGTTCGAGGCGACTGAAGTCTTTCCCTGTACCATCACTATTTCAGCAACTTAGCACCTCCATTCCCTCAACGAGGACGGCTTTGCACCCTTTCATTATTGAACATAGACTCTATATATCCGCCACGAAGGCGACTATGGCTACCATCATGGCCAGCAGACCAACGCCAAACGGTCCGCAAGCTGCCACGGCCACGAACATCGTTCAATCCCACCCATACACCTGCAATACATGCCAAGTGGCGTTCAGGAACAGTGACCTACAGCGTTCACACATGCGTACTGATTGGCAGTGAGTCATGGGAATCGATTCTAATGAAAGGTTGTTAACAACTGGCAAGTCGGTACAACTTGAAGCGCCGAGTTGCGTCGCTTCCTCCCCTCTCCTCCGAAGTCTTTGCAGAAAAAGTTCTACATGCTCAAGCCTCAACGTCTGCTGTGGCGGCCAAAGCGTCATTTGAGAAAATCTGTACTGCTTGTCAGAAGACCTATTACAGTGAAAATGCATACCAGAACCATCTCAACAGCCAGAAGCATCGGCTGCGTACAGCCGTTTTAGCCAAAGATGGGAAACCGACAATGGAGGACGAGACTGCCTCAGTCATGAGCTCTACAATATCTCTGGGCGAGCCGATCAATACCGCTGTGCCAGGAGACATAGTCGAACCGTCGACCGAACACATCGATCCTGAAGCTGAAGCTGAGTTTTCAAACGTCGTCAATGGCATCAAAGAAACGAGCATTGACGAAGAGCCCAAGAGTGCAAAGGAGCCCGTATCTCGTCGACCATCAAGGCCACATCATTCCGCGGGTGGGCAACGTTCCGAACACCCGTTGTCGCCGCCGACACAAGATTCCAGCAGTACAGCTACTACCACAGAAGGAATATCCTCATCCGCAAACGTGCTTCTAAACCGTTGTCTCTTCTGTAATTACGATTCACCCACCTTCAAGCTCAACGTCATGCATATGACAAAATACCACGGCATGTTCATTCCAGAGCAGAATTACCTAACAGATCTGGAGGGTCTGATTACCTGGTTACACGGGAAGATATTCGATGATCACGAGTGTTTATATTGTCACAAGCTTAAAAGCTCACCTGAAAGCATACAAACACACATGAGAGATAAAGGCCACTGTATGATAGCGTTTGAAGCTGAAGAGGACATGATCGAAGTTGGTCAATTCTATGACTTCAGCAGCACGTATTCAGACGACGAGGATGGCGATGAATACATGGAGGATATTGATGGGGCCGACGGCGGCGTGAAGGTTGATTCGAGAAAGGTTCTCAAGACAATAGTAAGCGATGTCAACGGAGACCAAGAGATGCAAGATGGCGATGAAAATGGGGAGGGCTGGGAAACAGATACCTCGGAGGAGTCTGTGGATTCGGAAGACCTTACAGCTGTGCCGATAGACCATAAACACGCCTATGAGCGACTCCCACATCATCGGCATCACTCACACAACGACCCAAGGCCACACCGTGCAGTCGATGGCTTTCACTCCCACGCCCACTCTCACCACGCAGCCTTCCACTCAGATCATGAGCTTCATCTACCCTCTGGCCGCACTGCTGGTCACCGCTCCCTAGCACGGTATTACCGTCAAAACTTGCACAGTTATCCTACACCAGCCGAACGCATGGAGCAGCGGTTGCTCCAGGACACTCCTTCCCCGGACGCGGATGCACAAATGACTGACGGGAGTGAGCGAGGTCGCCAGGCGATTACTCGTGCCAATGGTGGAGAGGGGATGCTTGGAGTCGCTGATGCCAAGAAACGAGAAGTACAAGCCGTTGAGAAGAGGGAGACCAAGCGTGCTCAGAGAGCCGAGAGGCAGTATCAATGGGGCGTGGACAAGCGAGGTAATAGCCAGAAGCACTTCCGAGATCCGTTGTTGCAGTGATAGATGGGATGGTCTGGATGCCATCGGTTGCTACCAAGCCGCGTTTGGCAATGACTGAATGATCTCCGAGCATGGAATGCGGTAATGGTGCTAGTATTGGAGAAAAACCGTTTAGGACCTTTGGAATAGGTTGGCAGGAAGGCATGCTAGTGTTCTACATACCCATCGTGCTCGATCATCCTATTCTGGAAATATCATAGTGTCTGAAATGATAATTCGTCTAATTGCATCATTGAATTTGAATCAAGCATCAATACATCAGCACCATGGCCATCGAGCCCACCAGTCATTAAATCGTCGTGACTGTTGCGGGTTGACCGCGACAATCAGCACGTCCAGCATCTACCTTCTTCCCTCATATACTGCCTTTGCATCCAAGGGTTCTATCGTGAATATTGTTCACTACTTCTCATGCTGTGGAACATCAAACATCCCGAGTTTCAGTGATTGCTGGAAGAGATCTGGGTTCAGAAAAGCATAGCGCTGTCTAAGAATGTTTCTCGCTCATTCAAGTTGGCATTCAACGGACGACTGCCATCTCAAGGCGATCAATTCGTTGTCGCCGACTAAGATACATGTGTTACACTCGTACATTTGTCCAGCCTTCTCAAGACTTTGCTTACTCCACGCTGTTTCAGGGCACAAGTGAACTTTCGCGCAAATTGCTTGAGGTCTGGAGGACGTTGCTTAGTCGACACCCGCAATCTTCGCACGTTTCCGTTTTATCGCAAGGTACCCAAAATACGCTCCAGCAATGCTGCCAAGGGTACCAGGTAGGGCGATACCTAGTGTCAAGCCAACTGTCATGAGGTCACCGCGGCTAAGTCCTCCACCACCGCTGTTGTTGGAAGTCGCAGATGACGATGGTGGCTGTGATGAGTCACCAGTTGTGGAGCTGGACTGTGAAGCCGTGTTCGTAGAAGCAGAGGTCGGGCTGCTAAGAATACTTTGAGCTGATGAAGGTGAGACTCTGCTGCTTGTGGAAGCAGAGGTCGGGCTGCTAAGGATGCTTTGAATTGATGGAGGTAAGACTCCGATATATGTAGAAGCAGAGGTCGGGCTGCTAAGAGTGCTTTGAGTTGACGAAGGTGAGACTCTCGTGTTTGCGGACGTTGAAGATGATGGACTGCTGTTGGGGACAGGATATATGGTGGAGAGGTCAATTGGTGATGGGCCCGAGAAAGACTCATCTGTAGGATGCGAGCAGTTGGCTTTACCGTCCGCATTTGTGCTGCAACAATACCAGAGCTGCTCGTGGCTGTTATACGTAATATCCAATTCATTTATGTCGGTACGATTACCTTTGTCCGCTCAGTCAAGAGGAAATCTCGAGGATGGATGAGTGCTATAAGTAGAGAGACTTACTACAGTATAGAGGACACTCAGGAGCGCTATAGGTTGGATCTGTGCATGGGCTTAAATAGTAGTTGTTGGAACCCGGGGCATAGCAGATTGACTCTGACAGGCAAACGTTGCCCGACTGCACAACGCAGCAATTGAGGGATCTCGATCCAGACGATGTTCCACAAGGTGAGACGTAGTCGGGGCTTGATAAGATAGTATCGTTGGCCGAATAATAGCAGCCTGAGGCTGAAGCGACAACAATCAACAAATATCCCCAGAAGATAACAAGTCGCAGCTGGCGCAAGCTGCATGTGATAGGTTGGCACAGTGGAGCCATCTTCACCCATACTTCGAATAGACAAGGAAGTTGCCAGAGAAGAACGGTGGAAATCTAGGAAGATGCGTAGAACAGGGGCAAACGCGGCGCAGTGGGAAGGCCCAGCACAGGAGTAAGAGGCGCAGGCAAGGGCAATAAGCCGTTGCCCATTACATTTGGACATTATCTCAGATTGATCTATTAGGCTCCAATGGCCACGCCAGATTGTGATCGCTAGTACTCGGTATCATAATTCATATGCAGCTAGATATGAGCTATGGGTTCTTTGAGACCACTTTTAAGGATGTGGCTCAGTTTCTTCACGCTAGATAATAGATTAGTTGGGGGCTCTTAGGCTATCAGGCTGAGTGCAACCCACGAAAAGTAATAAAACAACGTCGCTCAGACATTCACTCGCGACCATCTTACGACCAACTAGATATCATGACAGAGGGTCGATCTGTGTTCTAGTGGAATTGCCCAATCTGTGTGGCAACGAACGCACTACTTGCAGTTGAAGTATCAGTCTCTACGCGTGTCTGTCGGGATAGGTAGGTACATAGCCGTATCGGTCCTATGACACATTGGAGGTTCCTGTAAGGGACTAGCAGAAAGTGTGAAGAAGGTTTACGAAGTCCTGTGTGTGTGTGAATTGATCTATCTGAGACCGCTTATCCAGCGTTTTGGGTCAGTCTCAACGTCAGATGGGGTTCAGCTGGAGTGCACGTAGGCGATTCGCGGCCGCAAGGGCACCTACTTACCCCGTAGCTATTTTCATCACTGGCGTCGTCATAGTGTCTCAGGCGTTATACCCTGATTTATGGTGCAAGATATAGGGCGGTTGAAGAAAGATAAGAGTACGAAGCATGGATGGACCAATGATTCGCGTTAAGGGTTCGATGTTCTAAAATTAGCGCTGCCGAAGTGAAAGCGGGAGCTAACGCACTGTAGATCTTACCCGCTGACCGTGCTACGCGATTCCGACGGGATTCCATTTCACAGCCCGATGGCCTCGTAATGACTATCTACCAACACCAAGTACATTCGTGAAGGCGCTACAAATTGGAATGCTCATCCAAATTGCTGGCTTTGACTGACTACTTCTTCCCCAGACCGGCTTAGCAACAGTGCACTAAGGTCGATCATGCTCGATGAGAACCTGCCAAGTGCGTGTTTACTATCTCGTGAAGCCTACTATCGCTGATATATACCAGCGTTCTACTTGCGAGCCTCGAGCGATGGCATCAAACACAACGCCTCGGTCCTTCTCTCCCAACATGGCGCCGACGCAACACCCGAATACTCTCTTCGCCATCCCGATCCCTCCTTACCTGGCTCCAAAAACCGCTATGCGGTAGCGCTATATGACAGCTACAACCCGCAAATACTTTTCGGCGAAGTTCTACTTATACCGGAATGGACGCAGCCGAATCCATCACCGGAGCAAATAAGGCTGAATGGAGGTGTACCCCCTCCACCACAGCCTATCCTACCCACCGAATTCATGATACAGCTGTACAACCCTGATCAGCAAGTATTAGTCAAACTACACCCTGGGACATGGAAATCAGACGCATATTGGGAGTTCGAGATGCCACAGGAAAGCTTTCGTAAGCCATCAACATCAGCCCTGGACCGAACGCAAAGCGACCCTACAGCTTCCGAGAATACACCCAAGCTTGCCTTTAGGTGGAAAAGGGAGGGAACACTGTCAAAGACTTATGTTTGCTCACTTTCGGGCAAATCAAGGAACCCAGACGGTAGTAAGAGAAAGAACAGAGAGCCGGACATCACCATTGGGATTTTCAAACACTACAAAGAGATCACTATCTACGAGCCCAACCTACAAAGAGTCGACATGGAAGACCCCAAAGGCTTGGAAGTAGTCATCTTGCTCGGAGCGGTAGTGATCCGCGAAGTCTTCAACAGCGGCATGCGAGAAGCATTCAATATAACCGAACCCCCTCGCCGGAATAGCGCGGAGAACTCCCAATCCACTCCTTCAAACCCAAACCTCCCAGCCCGCCGCCACCAAAACCACCGCTCCTCGCCAAGCGCCCCCACACCAACCCCGCAAAATCCCTCCTCACGCCCCCCACCTACAGATCCCCGCTCGCAATGGGAACTCGACGCCGAAACCGCCCGCCTCCGCAAACAAGTCGAAGAAGAAGAACGCAAACGCCGGCGCGCGGAAGCCGCCGAAACCAAACGTGTCAAGCGCATGCTGGAAGAAGAAGAACGCCGTGCACGAGAAAAGCAAAAGGAAATTGATCGCGAAACGGAGCGGTTGAAGAGAATATACGGCAAAGAGCAAATACAAAACCTCCAGCAGATGGGTAACAGGCCGCAAAATTCACGGCCAGGGCAGCCTGTAACAGCGTATCCGCCCCAACCCGTACAGAGACCGCATAGTTCGACAGGATTCACGGGGCCATATCTTGCATCCAATCTGCAGGGTCAGAGACCACAGGGACCGTACTTGCAGCCGATGGATGTGGGTTCTGCTAGTGGATATGTTGGTGCGCCGTCGAGTAGTGGTTTCTTTGGTGGTGGGGGTTCGTCGAATAACAGACCGGCTGTTGTGCCGAAGAAGAGCTTTTGGGGGTTGAGGGGCGGTGGTGGTGACGATAATAGTAGGCTGACGAAGCAGCGGAGTACGGTATTCTAAGGTGTAGATTCCGAGTCTTGGGAAAGGCGTATTGCGTTGAGCGCGGCCTTGGATATGATGTGAACGATTTCTGAACCGCGTTGTAGGATTATGATAGCAGAGATAGTGAGGAATTCAAAATGTCAACGAGACAATTTTACACTCGTGGTGACATGTATGTCCTGTGATTTCTACTCTGCTTCTGTGAAACCCGCTTATTCGAATGCTTCCTAGGAAGCTATACGTTCCCTCTTAATGCTCCACTCATGACAGGTTTAGTGCATATTGTGTCATAGCTGAGCAGCAAATCACCGATTCTTTCGCTTTCTTAGCGTAGGAAAGCTGTCTCTTCACGCTGCCCTTGAGCAGGAAAACTGTCGGCTCGTCATCCTCCCAAGTAGGCGGGCACCCTCGAATCATCAGCGAGGAATGAGCAGAAAGAAAAATAGATGTTCAACAAACAACCGATCAGAATATCAATTGGGTATAGCGCTTCTCAACATTCGCTTTCTGCAATGCTGGCTGTATCTTGTTTTCACAAATACTTCATCAGTCCGAGATGATTTTTCTTCAAAAGCGTTTTGCTCTATCTATACGCTGCAATGGGTATCTCGTTCGCATAAGCATTGTCATTATAAAAAGCGACCTCGCACAACCTTGCCCACGCTATCTTAATGCTTAATCTTATACGTTCCCCCAGCGAAATCCAGTTTCCCTTCCCTGACTTCTCCTTCGAGAAAACTCTTTAGCTCCTCATTCCCGAACGGAAAACCACCCGGCACCGTAAGCTTTAACATCATAACGATTTGCTGCAACGGCATTGGACCTCCATTTGTTAGCATGCCTACCACATATTGCGAATATATCTCCATCTTCTCCTGCGCGACTTCGTGCTCACTCAACACTGCCGGTGCAGCGGCCGCTGTTGCCGTTTCGGCAGCAGCAGCGATAGCCGCGGAAGTGGTGCCCTCCTGTGCGGCATCTTCGTCAGAAAGGGTCTCGAGGACCACGTAGGTTGATGGCGAGGTAGAAGTTTGTTTCAAGACGAGTTTGCCGATCCAGAATGTGAGTGCGTTGTGGAGGAGCGCTTCTGTCATGTCAAGAGTTTCCAAGAGTTCGTCGAATGTGCGCGTCACCGGAATTGAGGGGTCTTCGGCTTCAGTGGGCTGAAAGGCGTAGATAACTGAGGCTTGCCATGTCTGCACCTCTTCGCTTACGGTGCGATCTTCGAGATCGAGGGTGACGGTCACCTGACCGAGGGCATGGAGCCAAGTGAGTTTCCGGGATTGTTTGAGGGTTTCGAAACCAGTCGAGTAGCGGGATTGGAGAGAGGTGATCTCTGGGGGTATGAAGAAGGTTTCGGAATGCAGAGAGGGCCAGAAGAGATGTGACAGAATTCGTGTGTGTAGTGCTGGTGCGGACTCATCGTCAAGGTCGAGCAGCTGGTCTTTATGGATAAAAGTGTCGACCCGTCGAGAGTCTAGGATGTCTCGGAGCATGACTTCGCAGGCTTGAAGTGCAGATTCGCCAAACCGTATCTTAAGAAGTTCGAGAACGCGGATCTCTCGGTCGAAGTCATACTCATTCTTGAGCAGGCGTTCACCGAGAATGTTCTGGAATTCTTTGACGAATACGTCTTTTGAATCGAATAGACTGATCAATGAGCCGATGACATCGGAATTCTTGGACTTTCTGTACTCGGGTCCTGCGTCCACCGGATCAGGCATCCAATTCATATCGTCGAAGTCAAGCTCTCCATCTTCGGCATCGTCCTCACCCTTCAGACTGTTATTCTTGCTCATTTCAACTGCTAGCTCGAGCAACGCATCTCCACTGGAGGCATCGTCCTCAGGATCTGCCAAAAGGCCACCTACAACAATAGTGACTGTATCATCTCTTTCGCGAAGGTAACGACGGATTGGCCGCGCCACACGATCGAGAAGAACACCTTTTGGATCAAGTACGGTGAAGGCTCGAATGATAGATATGTAGACTTGGAGAATTTCCGTCGTAGAAGCTCCAGGTTGCAACAGCCGATGTGCCACAACATTTGAAAAAGTATTCGTAAGATAAGTCCTTGACGCTGGGACTGTTACATAACGTTTAAGGTCTTCGATGGCACCTCGGCTATCATCCCAGTCGACAACGACACTGAATAGTTCATCTGTCCGTAAGGCTCCTAACTTGTTTACACCCATATCTTGCCATCGTTCAACATCACTGTGAGTAACCCTAGTCAGATTGTCGGCTGTTGCTGCTTTCTGATCTCTCATCGATGCTAACATTTCAACAACAAAGCGAGCGAAACTGTTCTCGACCCAATGCTGTAATTGATCCACAACAGCAGAGGGTGAAGACCATTGATCTGCACACGTGACCTTGACGTGGGTTGTCAGCGTTTCTGACATGACTTCAGCAAATATACGTTGTGCTTGGTAGCCACTCAATCCAACACTTTGGAGATTACGCATGAATTGAAGCGTTCTTTGGCGCACTACTTGGCCAGAAGGCTTGTTTGGTATTTCTGCACCGTTTGCGTCCCCAAGGATCAACGAACATTGCTGTGTAAGGAAAGCCGTGAGGTTTTCTGACACGAGGGCTTGTGGCAGAGTCCGTGTGAACAAGCCATGTAAATCGGCCTCGAATCGCTGAGACTCCGCCTTTCCCATGTCACCCAATATCTGCGAGATAGGCTCTTTCAACGGTTGTAGATATATCAACTGGATCAGGAACATTTCTTGGCCGAGCTCAAAGAGTGGCTCCGGAACATCTCCTTTGCCTAAGATCTTTCAAAGGTCAGACATAGGATTGGGCTCATCACGCAGTGCGCCCATACCTTTATCAACCTGGGCAAGGCATGTTGTATCCAGTGCCCAAGCACTACCTCCTCGAAGTACCATCGCAGTAGATCATCACTGTTGTTGGCCTTCCGTATTTGCCGTCCTCTCGAATCTTCTGAGAGAATGTATGCAAGAGCCCTCTCGATCTCCGGAGAGACAGGTTTTATCCATTTCACTCTCAAAGTCTTTTCATCTTGGTCTGCGTTGATGGGCTCACTTGGCAGAGTAAGATAGGACGTTGCGGTATGCCAAGCTCTGTCCCATTTGATCTGCTCTGCAGCACTATTTTCAATGGGCGGTTGTGACAGATGTTGCGAACCAAAAGCTTCTCCGAAGCCAGAGGAGCCTAGGACAGGCGTTGCAGCGGGTGTGGGGACGTCAACCTCACTGGGAGGCGGGAAGACGGAGGCGAAGATTCGGTCATGGAGCGCCATTGTCATGAGGGGTGGTAATCATAGACATCATTGCCTGAAATAAGCAAATGAGTTGAAGAAATACCGACCTCTGGATGGACGCGTTGCGTGCAGGTGCGAACACATCCGATTATAGATTGCTTCGGGGCTGAGTTTAAAGTTGGGTGCCCAGGCGAGCCGGGAACGGGGGCACTTTGTGGGGCAAGTGCCGCGTGCTTACTGTACCCTAGAGAAAAGGATGTAGCCTACAGGACTTGGTACGTCTGAGGTACTGAGGCAACTATCATCCTGAAAATAATGTGGGGATTATATAAGCAGCTGGCTAGCTTGCTATTGTTCAAATATGAACACTTTCTGCCTTAGGATTTGGTCACGTCGCCGGCCATCGGCGATATTTCTGATGTGTCAGGTGAGACAATTGGACTTCTGCCAAACTTATCACACCTCCAAATATTCCACCTCAACTCAGAAATGGCATCCGAAGATCCTAACCCCGATTCGGACTCAGATCCGCATCAAGCCCCAACTTTGGCATTTAAACAAGCTCTATGCTTTTCCTGCTGGGACGTATCCTCCAATCTCAGTCGATGCAGCGCTTGCAAACGGGTCTCATACTGCTCAGCAAAGTGCCAAAAGCAAGACTGGAACAGGAATCACAAGAAACTCTGCAAGAAACTTATTGCTTTGAACAAGCAGAAGGGATATGTATCCTCAGCTGGCAGGCATTGGAATGACTACTACGACGAGCAGGTACATTGTTTGGCAAGACGAGCGAGTAGATTCTGAGACATTTTATAGGTGCTAGACTTCTTAGGATCTGGTACTCTGAATCCTAGTGAATTTGGAAGATTGGTTGGGTATGTACATTCTCCCGTCACCGATGAAAACCGATCGCCAATAAGCCTGGGCACTATTACCATATTATATTCATGTCGGAGAAAGTCTTAAGCTGACACTTACAGTTAGCTACGAACCATATTGCTATCACTGCTACAGAAGAGAGTCTCAACTTAAAGATGGGGCGAAGTTGAACGCCTGCCAATACTGCCTTCTCACCTCATTCTGCCCCTCCTGCCAGCAAACACATCCATCAGCGGAGTGCGCCACCTTGCAAGATATTGCGGCCGACGACAAGATTATGGTAGATCTCCGCCGGCGAACGGGAAAGAGTTCGACCATTTCTTTCACCAAATTTCCCAGAAAACAACATTTTTCACTCTCTTCCGCAAAGGACTGGTATGACTACTACACGAGGCTCTCAGACATGGGTGGCTTCAGGTCCAAAATGAACCGAGATCTGAAGTACCTGGCAAACGACCCCAAAGAACGAGAATTCGTCGAATATATAAGATACGGTACCAACACGACAACAATTCAACTCACGTTAATCGCTGCCTTGGAGGCGGCAATACCCAATGTCAGCACTCGGGGTTCGATCAACCTTCACATTATAGGCGCAGCTGGAGCTGAATTTGCCTCTGTTCCTGCATTCGAGGAGCTATTGCACTTTCTACCATCGCTGACAGCCCTTCAGTTATCTTTCGTGGGTCTGAATGTGCTCGAGGACCTTAAAGACGACACAGAAACCCAGAATCCACACACACTTCAGTGCTGCACCACGTGTACCAAGATGGGACGGACAATTTCCATTACCACCTGGAGAGGTCCATATCACGCATACGTCGATACCGAATTCTACAAGACGCCAGATCTAGCAGCAGCCTTCCACTCAGGGTTTTCGGTAGACGAACAAGCGGACTGGTATCCAACCATCAAGTATCTTGCACATGCTCCACATCCAACACTCCTTACTGCGGCCAGATACTTTGAGATTCAGGGAGAGATGGGAGTTTGGAAGAATCTGGGGGCTGAATTTGTGAAGAACGCTGAAGTAAATAAGTGGAAGGGGATGTCTCCTTCGCTTGGGGTCTGTGGGGACAAGCCGAACGAGGTCGTCTATCAAAATTATTGGTGGTATATCGTGAAACAAAGGTAATTGGGAAATATGAAGGGTCATTGTATGGAAGGAACGAGAATGGACTTGTCAAGGGAGGCTGCCACCTAGTGAGTCTTAATAGAACAGGTGTATGACGCCTTACCAACGGATCCCGGCAAACTCATTTTCGCGCCCAATATTGTATAGTGACTGATTCAACTTCACCGGCACCAGCGCCTGATGTTGGATCTCACTGGTTGGGAAGCTCAAGAAATGGCTGATCTGGAGAGTTGTGGAATAAGGGTTTGGATGGGTTGATAAACATTTTTGCAAATATTAGGATCACTTTCGAACACCTATCATCCAACGCAGTTTAATCCGAATAATCAGAGGTATAATAACAATCTGACTTTTCCTCCTCGGTGGTCACATCGCCTGCGTCTTCTACTGCTAGCTTAGCAGTGTCCTTCTTTTCCCACTTATCCAACCCTGCCGTCTGCTTTGTTGAGATTACGAATCGCTCCTCGTACGCAGCCCGAACTACGCTCCTCGTCCTCCATTTGAAAGTCGCCGCATGAGACACAAGGTATAGCACTGCGTTAAAGACTTTAGCGCTATCCTGCATCTCGTCCTTAAAATCCCTTAGAAGTATTAGATATAATAGCTTGAAAGCTGTGTCGCGCGCCTTTGACTTGTCACCCTTGATTTCTCGTCTCTTCTCGCGATCATAGTCGCTTTAGCCACATTTCAGATCGCGGAAAATCTCGTTGATAGATTGCCCGCCAAGAGCGTCAATGCGGAGAAAATCATACGTGTCGCAAAGAATGCGGTGCTGGGAAAGGTCGGCTGGGAGGGAGCGGAAACATTGGCGATAGCCAGATTCGATCCCCTTGAGGGCTATATCGAAGAGAGGAATAGGATCGTGAACAAGCTCTGTTGATTGTGGTTGGGCGTTGGCTTGAAAGTCGACGAAGGATGACAGGTATGGTATTTTGGATACGTTAATATCATAGCGCACATCCCCAATTCTGATAGCAGTACTTGGAGATGACGTTGTAGTCATTGGTTGCGAAAGCTGTCATGTGGAAGCATATCAGTTTTGTTGAAATTCGTTGACTTTTTGGAAGCTTACTAACCTTAGACATGTTGAGTTACTTCATCGGGAGTTAGATCCTTGTATAACGGTACAGGTGGCAGGGAAGCACAAATGTCTTGGATCATACCTTCACCGCAAGCAAGATGCGGAGAGCACAAAATGAATAGCACACAATCTGCATATTGGAGTTCAGCTCACATCGCGCTTTCCTAAAAGTTGCTGGAAATTCCCGAGTTGCCGAGCGCGCCGGTAGGGCTGACAGCTCTATTCAGCGGAATCAGTAACTTAACATTACTAATAGTATCAAATCAGCTGGATCTATAATTTAGTACTACTAATTTAATAATATTAGTTTAATTAGTAACTAGATATTACTATTAGTATGATATCTAACTAATTAGTATATCTATTATACGTTTAGCTAGCTATTAGCTTAATCTTTCTTACTATAATAGAAAATCGGTAATTAGGACCCTATAGATCTCCTAAGCCATTCTAACTAATAGTTTTTAAAAGAATTAAGATACTAAGACTCTATCAATTATTAAAATATCTTTATTTTTTCGTATCGTACGCACTCAGAACTTTACCTATATAATATTATCTACTCAACTATATATTATAATACTTTTTATACGCTTTCTAATAACGCCGGAATTATTAAAATTAATATAGTTTTAACGAAGTTTTACTCTAATTAATATTTTCTATAAGTATAAGATATTAAGTATTAAGGAATATCTAATAGCGATGATAACGAGTATAACGGGCGAGCAGGCCTACTAGGCTAGACGAGCGATTATACTAGGTTACGAACCTAGCAAAATAATACGAGATAGGGGGGGAGGAGAGAAGGGAGGTATTAGTAGTAAAGGTAGATAAGGAACGCGTCCTAACGCGATAATAAGGCGATAGCGATAATAGCAGAAACCTATTAAAGATCTATAAGGCTCTTAAGGTAGGGAAAGAATTAAAGAAAGAATATAGTATATAAAGGCTATAGAATAGGCGCTACTAGAGTTTATAGAGAAGGTCTAGGGGATACTATAGGTAAATATAAATAAGATTATATAAGGCTTCTTCTAAAATATAGTAGAAAGGATTATAGAGTATATATAGGAGAATACCGCTAAAAGATACGCTATAAAGGAGTACTATAGCTAACTAACGCGTAAAGACTATCTAACTAGAAGGGTAAATAATAGCTAGGCGGATATAGCCTATATAGCCTAAAGGGGCTAAAATACTATCTACTTAGCTATACTTAAGGTAGAAGATATTAAGAAAGCGAAGTAGGTAACGGTTAGGATTAATAATACTAGCGAAAAGATATAGATAGCTATAGTAACTCTTCCCTAACTAGTATAAATATTTAGGGGAATAGGGGGAGTAGCTAAGGAGATTATTATAATAAGGAGGACTATAAGGGAGGATATTATTCTCTAGATAGCCTTAGTAAAGGCTAGGGAGGAGTTAGAGAAGGATAATAGGTAGGTAAGGAGACTCTATAGGTTAGTAAGAGTCCTTTAGAAGATAATAATAGTAGTAATCTATAGAGTAGAAAAGATAATAGATATAAAGGACTAATAGGGGATCTTTAAAACCCTAAGGAAAGATAATAGAAAGCTCTACTTAGAGTTAGAGATAATAAAGGCTAAATAGCCTATATTTATATTAAAGCTAAATATACTTAGGAGGGAGAAGAAATTCTCTATACTAATAATTAAGGTCCTAAGCCTAAAGGCGGCGAACTAGCTTATTATAGAGGGGATAGTAGTAGAGAATAGCCTCCTCTTCTATAATTACTAGGAGAGAGAAGCCGCCCCTAAGTAGTACTTTAACTACTATAGGTATAAATATATTACTAAGGCGTATAAATACCCTACCTGCTATAGAATATACACCTAAAACTATATAACTAATAATTATATAGAAAGAGCTAGCAGTAAGCCTAAGTACGTAGTATATAAAGGGAAGTACTTAGTATAGAGTAAAACCTACTTAATCTAATAGAAGGAGAATACTAAGGCTAGGTAGAGAATTAAGTATAAGCTAAAATACTTTAAAGAGACCTTAAAGTAATACTTAGTAGGGCCTACGCCGGCGATACTAAAAAGGACTAGCCTAGAAGGGTAGCGTAAAGTAATCTCTAAAGGGAAGAGGAAGGCCTTAAAGGATATAATAGATAAGCCTTAGAAAGGAACTAAGGAGGTAGTAAAGAGGGGATAACTAATAACCCTCTTTAAAGTAGAATAAGGGTAATAGCCCCTATCTATAGAAAGGATTAGTCTAACGAATACCCTTAAGTAGACTTTAGGAGTAGTAAAGACTACTAAGACTACCTAAATATAAGAGAACGTCTAAGCGGCCCTTACCTAATAAGGAATATACCCTACCTAAAAATACTATAGTATAATATATAGAGGAAGAAGGATATAGTAATAGTACTACTTCTTAAAAA
>JAEUBA010000094.1:0-122864 GCA_018257865.1 Stereocaulon alpinum
ATAAAGGCTATCCTAAACTCTATTAAAATTAAGCGGACGCCTATAACTAGAGATATTAAAGGGACTACTAAGCTTATTAAGCTACCTCTATATAAGGTTCGTTATATTATATACTTCCTAAATCTAGAGTAAAAGGCAGCTCTTCGCGCTAAGGACTAAAGGATCTAAGATATAGTAAAAGCTGAATATACTAAAGAATACTTACTTACTTATACTACTAGTAAGGAGATACCTACGCTAATAATTAATAATTACTTTAAACGTACCTATAAGCTACGCGCTACTACTGTTATCCTAAGTCTTCTAGAATTCTCTTAGCGTAACTACCTTAGTCTTACTTAGGACGAGCTTAAAGGGGGGGCTTTATATAATAATAGTAAGGGTCGTACGGATTTTATAGAGTTAGCTAGCCTAATATAAAATTAGGCTAAGATACCGCTAGATAGTATATATACTAAATATATTAATAAACTTACCGCTAATATACTAAAGTTAGTAAAACTTAAAGAGTTAATTAACTTACTAGGGGAAGATCTCTATAGGTAACTAGAGAAACTAGTTATATTTACTAGCTCTCCTATTATTATATATATTCTAGCGGTAGTAAGTCTATATCTCCTCTACTATTCCGCCTTAACCGTATACTAACCTTATTCTAGTAGTTTGAAAAGTATTTTCTTAGTAAATAGCTATAGTATAGCTTAACCGTACCTCCTAAGAAGCGAGATAAATTATATATATAGCTATTTTAAGAAGAGGATAATAAGCGCTTCCTTATCTCTACGAAATATATCCTTAGAACTAGTATTACCCTAACCTATATATTTAGAAGTATAAATATAGATACAGACTAGATATAATTCTATAATATTTAGTATAATAGGCGGGTGGTTCAGCTGTCTTAGCGAAATTTAAAGACGTATAACTACTACTTTATTATAGATAATATAGATAGAGTAGATTAGAAGGTATTATTTAAATAGAGTAGAGATAATATAATAAGGGGATAGGCGTATAAGTAAGCTAGATAATAAAGATTAGCTAGATATCTAAAAAAGGTTACTAAAAGTTAGTATAAGAATAAATTTTTACTATTATATCTCGTATTCCCTATAGGGTTAGCGAACCTAAAAGAAGACTTTATAGCTCTACTAATATCTAAAGCTTATATTAAGCCTAAGTAATTTAATAGTATAAAGCCGCCTACTAAAGATCTACCGCCTCCGTTACCAGTTTTTAATCTAAAGCGGAAGCGGCCTTTAGCTCTAATAGGCGAGCTCTATTATCCTAATTAGGTCGTATCTAACTAAGGGTATTATAACTATAAATAATAGCACTAATAGTATAGGAAGGAGGAGGCACTATATATAAAGAACTATATAGGAGTATAGACTAGTACTAATACTATATAGGCAAGAATAGGTAATATAGATATAACTTTAGTATAAGGTTTAAAGTAATAGGAGCCTTCTGGTAAGCTTAGTCTTATAAGCGCTACGTTAGCTAGTAAAGGAAAGAATAATATATACGTTAACGAAATATTATTTATTATTAACTTAGATACTCTAATTTAGGAGTTAGGGTCTAAACGTAAGCTAAGCGTAAGCTATTTAATTTATTAAATAAAGAGGGATAGCTACTTAAAAGTTAAGTAGCTAGGCCCGCGCTTAATATAGATATTATATAGGGAAGAGCCTCCTACGAGTTAAATAACATAAAGTATTAGATACTATTCGAGTCAGGCAACTCTTAATATTAAGTTGAATAGTACTTAATATACTTATGAATAAAGAGGGAAATCTACTTAAAAGTTAAGTAGCTAGGCCCGCGCTTAATATAGATACTATATAGGGAATAGCCTCCTACGAGTTAAATAATATTAAGTATTAGATACTATTCGAGTCGGGTAACTCTCGATATTAAGTCGAATAATACTTAATATATTTAGCGTTCGAGTTAGATATCGCTTATTATACGCTAATCCTAAGTAGGCCTAGTAGTTTAGAATTATTCTTTATATATTCTATATTACCCTTTTAATCCTTTCTAATATACCTATCTCTTACTACCGACGTATTAGTCGATACTCTATCTTATATATATATACCTGCTATAGAATACCGGTATAAGGCGCTAGCTATCGCCGCCGCTATTTCCCCCTCCTCTTAAGCCTCTTTACCTTCTACCGAATTCTATAATAATACTAACCCTAGGAATTAGACGGTCTCAGTTATTTCGCGTAGCCTTATAGTCGAACAGGCCTACTATAAGGAGATTCGAATAGTATTAAAGAAAGAGATAGAAAGGAGATATATTATTAGTATATCCCTAGGGATACCGGAGAACTAGGCTAAACTTAGCGAGGCCTTATAATAGCTAGAAATAGTATTCCCCTCCGTTTTTATACCTATAATCCCCTAATACTAGCTGGAGAGTTACAAATTAGGTATAGCTAGAAAGATTAATAATACCTATAATTACTATTATAATTATAGAAGGCGTGCTGTATAGTCTTACTCTATAAATAGTACTCTATCTATAACGCGTCCGCTTACCTTTAGTAAAACGGGATTCTATATCTAGTTAATAGAGATAATAGCGGATACGCTTTTCTTCGCCTCTAATATTATTAAGGAGAAAAAACCTCTAGCTAGTATCACCTCAGACGAGCTTAAATTTAGAATATTTAAAGAGGTCTTATATAAGAACGGTGTCTATAACAGCTCGACGGACCAGATTTTTTATCGTATTAGTAAAAACAACGTCGAAGTTAATTACGCCCGCAAATTTAAGGCGGCTGCCTTATAGATATATAATAGAGGCGAGAATCCTATCTTATTTTATATTAAGGCGTATATATAAGGTATTATATATCTTACCCTTTACTTCGATCGCGCTCCTACTAACTATACTCTAGTAAAACGGCGGGCCCGCGTAAAATATTAAATAATAGGTATACCTTACGTCCGTTTCTACGGTATATTAGTAAACCTAGTCGATTATAGTACGCTAATACTACTAAGTCCTATACTCTAGTATTCTTCTTCTCTCTAACTTAGCGAAGAATACTTAACTTCTTCCTCCTTTATTTATACTATTATTATTCTTCTTATTATAGACGCGTTAGAATTATCTATAATACTATCTAATATAGCTAGTCCTTCTTAGATTAACCCTTATATTAATATAACGCTAGAGCCTACGCTAACTAAGGCTAATATAGGCTTAGAGATCGGCTAGTTAGTAACTTAGGATCTAAAGCTTATAACATTCTTTCTAAGACTAACTTATAATACTTTCTATAACTAAAGGATTAACCTAGGACTACTAGAATTCTTAGATACTATATAGATAATTACTAGCTTTCTTAACGGATTAAAGGAGTTACTACTAATCCTTCTTAGATTAACTCTTAAGTTAATATAACGCTAGAGCCTACGCTAACCGAGGCTAATTTCTATACACTTATTAGCAAGCTAAAGTCTAGTAGTCTAACTAAAATCCTATAGAACTTCCCTAATATCTATAGAGGCTTATAATATAGTAATAGTTTATTCAGTACCCTCCGTTAAGTGCTTAAAGACCGCCTATAGGGTACCGCTATTTAGGGCGGAAATCTTCGAGGTTCTAGCTAAGACCTTACTAAGGTCCTTAATACTATTACTACTAACTTTAATCTACCCGACCATATACTACCTTATAGAGACGAAGTAATATATATACTTATAAGACTACTTAATAAAGTACCTAGAGTAGCTAACTAATATACTAGTAAATAACCTTTAGAGGAGTCTTACGACTCGTTTAGTTTAAAAAAGTATAGATATAATAATACCTATACTAAGCAACCTAATTATACTAGACTATTCTTCGCACTAGCTTTAGTCCTAAACAATACCTACCCGCCTTATATTATCCTTAGAATCGGTTATACGCTTAATAATAAATTCTATCTTATCCTATTATAGTATATTATACGTAATACTTTACTTACTAACGCTAACTAGCTTTAGGACTAGCTTAGTTATAATACTCTAATCCAGTTCCTAGTATCTAAGAAATTCTAGACCGCTAAAGATAATACCTAGGGGAGTACCCTTATCTATATAGCTAATAGGATTATAGAGATAACTATAGACGAAGATTCATAAAATATAATCTATAATATATATTCGCGTAGTCACCGGCGCTACAAGCTTTATATTATATAAGGGGTATTCCGTTAGTTATAGTACGTTAATAAATAGTTAGAATATTTACTAATAGGTATAATAGTATCTATTAAGGGTAATACGGCCTATCTAAATTAACCTTACTAAGGTATATTTACCGTCTCCTACCGCTTAAAATATTCTTTTTTTATAGCAGGACCTAAAGGGAAAACCTATAATATATAGAATCCTCTACGCGAAGACTCTACTACCTCTCCCGCTAAATCCCCCGCCCTAAGGCCTTATAAATTCTCCCCCTTAATTAAGCGAGCCTACTAGTATTCCTACCTAGCCTCTAAATAATCCTATACTTATCCGTTCCGATATAAACAACGGCGGCTGTACTAGTAATTAGGAAGAGAAGGCGTAAGAGGAGGAAGGGGATACTATAAAAAAGGATAAGGAGAAGGCGTTAAAGATTAATAAGGCCTATAATAGTAGGGTTCTAAAGTTATATAATATTAAGATAGTTAGGGTAGTAGTAGATAGAGTAGCTGCTAAAGATCTAGAGGTATTAGAATAGTAGGATCATAATTAGATATAAGTACTTTAACCTCTACCTTATTATTTTCCTACTACTAAATACTACCCTAGCCTTATATAATACGTCCTATACTAACTAAGTTAAACTAACCTAAATCTAAGCTACGCGTTATATAATACGCTTATTATACTACTACCTCTTAATTAAAGGTGACTTAAAGGCGCTAGGAGGGCTGAAAAGATTAAGAAAGGCTCTACTAATACCTAGAGAGATAAGCGAGATAATATCTATCCTTATTATAGATTATAGTAGTTATTAGGCGCCTTAGGGAACTTCTTCTATTCAGTCTACTTTTTTAAAAAGATTAGGCACCCTTCTAAATAATCCTATAATACGCTACCTATATAGGAACTATATATAGCTAAGACTATTTTATAACAGCGCTATATATAGAATATATAGATTACGTAGCCTAGTATATAAAAGATCTAACTAGAAATATACTAACGGCGAGTGCTCTACTCTAGAATTATAATTTAATTTATAGAGTAGATCTTAACTTACCTTATTCTCTCTAAAAGATTCTATAAACCTAAGATCGAAAATAACCTTAGTATAGTAATAGAATATTATTATTAGGTAATAAAATAGTATTAAGAATAGATAGTATAGTACTATCTATAGTCAGCTATTAAATATAAATTAGCTTAGGTTTACTCTCCTAAAAGCTAAAGAGGCGGAATAGTATAATCTATTATACTAAGTATCTCCTATCTTCGAAGTTAAAGGTATAAAGCGGTAATAATATATATCCCTCCGCTAATTAATAGGATTTCGGTTATCCGTATATCGAGAAAATTAAGAAAAGCGCAGCCTTTAAAACTAGGGTAGCGAAGAAAGGTTTCGTTCTTATTATTATACTAGCTAATAATTAGGTTTAAAGTACTAGTAGGCTCTCTAATACTATCTATAACTACTACTCTAGAAGTATTAATCTATTATACTAAGTATCTCCCACCTTTAAAGTTAAAGGTATAGAGTAGTAATAATATATATCCCTCCGCTAATTAATAGGATATCGGTTATCTATATATTAAGAAAATTAAGAAAAGCGCAGCCTTTTAGACTAGATTAGCGAAGAAAGGGTTCGTTCTAGTTATTATACTAGCTAAAGTTATCGGGAACTAGCTGAGAGAATAGTTTAAGATAATTAATACTTAATATCTAATATTAAAGCTACGGTGTATCTATACCTATATAGGTAGAATATATAATAATATTAATACTACTAAACTTACTAATCTCTCGCTAGAGAGATTAAAGCTAAAAAGAGGGAGGATATAACTATAATAGAAGATAAGATTATATTTAAGAAAGTATAAAAAGCGGAGAATATTCGTCTTAAGAGACTTAAACTTAAGTATCTTAACTTAAGGGGCGATATTTCTAATAAGCTATAGAGTTATTATAATATATTTCTATCAGCCTATAAATAGAATATTAGTTATCCGTATATTAAGAATAGGATACTATATACTTAAGATATCTCTAAGACTACTAATCTAGTATAACTACCTCCCTATAAGATTTATTATATTATATACCCGCCTTTATTAGTATAAAAGATAGCTCTTCGCGCTAAGGACTAGAGGATCTAAGATATAGTAAAAGCTAAATATACTAAAGAATACTTAATTACTTATACTACTAGTAAGGAGATACCTACGCTAACGACTACTAACTACTTTAAACGTATATATAGATTATATACTATTACTATAGTTATAAGCCTTCTAGGACTCGCTCAGCTTAATAACCTTAGTCTTATTTAGGACGAGCTTAAAGGGGGGGATTTATATTATAGCGGTAAGGGTTACGCGGATTTTATAGAGTTAGCTAGCCTAATATAGAATTAGGCTAAGATACCGCTAGATAGTATTTATACTAAATATATTAATAAACTTACCGCTAATATACTAAAGTTAGTAAAACTTAAAGAGTTGATCGACTTACTAGGGGAAGATCTCTACGGGTAACTAGAGAAACTAGTTATATTTACTAGCTCTCCTATTATTATATATATTCTAGCGGTAGTAAGTCTATATCTCCTCTACTATTCCGCCTTAACTGTATACTAACCTTATTCTAGTAGTTTAAAAAGTATTTTCCTAGTAAATAGCTATAGTATAGCTCAACCGTATATTCTAAAAAGCGAGATAAATTATTTATATAGATATACTAATAAGGAAACTATAATTATTTTATTCCCCCCTTACCTATACCTCTAGAAGCGTGAATATAGATACGGACTAGATATAGTACTATAGGATTTAATACTTTAGGCGGGTTAATTAGTAGTAATAGTAAAGATAGAAGGTATAAATTTAAGGACTAGTTTAAATACTATAAATAGTAGACCCCGTCGTTCGAATTAGAGAGTATAGAGAAACTATACTATTCGACTTAAGACTACTAATATAATATTTATATCCTAGAATTATACTATAAAGACTTAGCTAATACTACCTACTGCTTTCCCTAACCTAAATTAGTTATCTTTAATAAATTTAAATACTATTGCTACTATAGAGGATATAGTTCCGCTAGCTTAATATATATCTATTAGTAGAGATTCTCTTTATAGGACGTCTTATAAACGGAAGGAGGTATCTAATTATTATTAACTAAGTTAAAGAACTGATTTAATCGGTTAAGCTGATAACGTAACTCTATATTATACCTATATAACTTAAGAGCCGGCGGTAAAGTATATATTATTAACGTACTATAGCGAATCTAGTAAGTCCAGCTCTATATATATTTATCGATAGATACTTAAGTAGGTAGTATCTAAGGTCTTAAGGTCTTAGGCTAATAGGGTAGAGGCAGCGTATACTTATTAAGGATATAGATAAAACGGCGATATTCGTCTTATATAGGGGAACTATAGCTAGAGGTATAGTTATAGTAGTAACTATTTAAAAAGGTAGGAAAATTTCGTTTAACTTAGATAGTTTCGTTTAACTTAGATAGAATTCTATCTAAGTTAGATAGAAGTTAGTCCGACTTAGCTAAGTTTCTATTCAACTTAGTTAATAGACTCTAAGCTAATTCGATATTAATTAAAATAATACGATAATAATACGCTAAAGAAGCCTCCCCTTTCTAAAAAACTTCGCCTCCTTCCCTAAGGACCTCGCCCGTCTAGCCACCTATAGCTAGCTATATTATCATAGATAATACTCCTTAATAACCTTATACCACCTCGTTACTAGCGAAGACCCTTATATATATTAGATAGATAACAAAAATCTTCTAATAATAGCTAAGATAAAGGTAGAATAAGTAGCAGCTACTAGAAAAGCCTAGGAGACTAAAGCGAATAAGCGAAAGGTACGCTTCGAACTAAGTAACTTATTCTAAGTATTAATATATTAGTAGATTAAGGCTATTAAAGAAAAGTAGCTAGGGCCTAAGAGAAGTATTAAAAAGAGTAATAGAGTAGTAGAGCTTAGGAAACGTTAAAGACGTAATAGTAACCTTAATAAGGATACCTCTAAATAAATATATAAAGAAGAGGTCTCTTTAAAGATAACTAGCGTTAATAATATTAATATACTCTCTAATAACCCTATAACTAGCCCTACGAAGAAACTAGTACCTACTATTATTATAGGCGTATAACTTTCCTCTACTCCTATATTTAGTCCGTTAGATAACTTTATGTTTAGGAGACGGAAAAGATAGGCTTTTATATAATAAATTAGACCTCTATTATAAGTATAATTAGTATATAATAATAGATATAACCTATTAACTATATAGTATAAACCGACGCGGCCGTCGACGTTTAGGATTAATACTATATTATAAAGCGATATAAGTATTACCTAAAAGAAGACCGTAAGTTACCTATTAATATTACGCGTATATTTAATACGCTAATATAGAAAGAAGGAAATAATATAGAACTATACTATAAAATAAGGTCCTTAGGGGAATACTAATACTAGGAACTACTAACGCAGCTTAGTAAATAATAAATTAGAGACGCGTATTTATTAAATATAGCTAAAATAGCTGATAGTATAGGGATAACGATACTAAATATCTTTATATATAGAGTAGAATAGCTAGCGTGCTAGACAATCCACCTAGATACCCTAATAGATAATAACCGATAGGTTTAAATATACTAGTAGGAAATATTAAAAATCGAGAGAGAATATAATTAGTAGACGGAAGGATAGATTAATAGTATATATACCTTAGTATATAGGTCTTATACTAACTAATTATTATAGTCGGTATAATATAAGCAGCGATAGCTAACCCGCACCGTACTACCTATATAGCGCAAGCGGCCGAATTCTAGTACTACGACTATAGGATAATTATCTAATCCTAACGATCGAGTTCCGTTATCTAAAAGGATATAGCCTAGACTATTATTAACTTCGTTATCTATACCTATATATATATCCGATATTAAACCTAAAGATAAATATAAGGAGGCGGCTATAGAGGAGGCGGTAGGACCTATCGCTTAGGGTAGTTCTAGGCGTTACTAAGCGCAAAGATACTATTCCTTATAGGAATATTAATATATCTTCTATATAACGAAGCCTATATTTATCTCTAAGATTATAAGCGGTAATAATACTAATAGCCTATTACTATAGCTAGAATAAGACCCGGTAGCTCTGAGTAACCTTATAATAAGAATATAGAGAGAATAGAAGGCTAAGCTCTAAAGGACGAAGGGGCCTTAAGTTATTAGCGATCTAGATACCTCTAGTAATATACTAACTCCTAAAGAAGCTTATAAGGTTAATACTCTTAAACCCCTACCTATTTATCTAATACTGCGTATTAGCTAATATTTTCGCAGCTTCTAAACAGCCTAAGCGAATTCAGAAGTTTTATAATAAGGAGAATAAGATTAACTATTAAAACGGTAGTAGAATAGCTATACTAAATAATTAAGGATTAGAAGAATATTATATCGAACCTACTATTTAATATACGATTTACTTTCGCAGATTTAGAGAAAGGTATAAGTATTCTTCTTTCCTAAATAAGAACGAAATATATAGCTAATAGGTCTAAGATAAGGGTCGTTTTCTAGCACTAGTAATTATAATAAGTCTATATTACGTTTTCTTTTTCAGCGTAATAAGCGGTATTAGACTTAGGTATAAGAGTATAGATCTATAGAAACCTTTACCCGCTAGTACTATTATTTTCGTTATAACAGCGCTTTATTATATATTCGAAGAATACGAATATAGCTCCTATAGGATTAAGAGATAGGACGGTATATTAGTTAGTAGTAAGTTAACCTAATACTTAAAGAATAACCTATAAGCTGATAAAACCTTAAGCTATATATAAATATATAAGAAACGTATAGTATAATATAGGTGATTTTAGAAGGCGGATAGTTACGGGAATACTTTATTATCAAATAATAGACTACTACTATATAAATAGGTAGGGTAAGAACCGTCGACTATTAGTTACTAATACGTTTAAGAATTCCCTAGAAGATCTAAAGAATTAACCGGACTTTTAGAGCGTTCTAGAGGAGTTAGGAATAGATAATACTAGTATAATAGGCTAAAAAGAAGAGTATAGAAGAGATAAAGAATATATAGTATATATAAGATATAATTATAGGTATATATTATCAGCTAATACTAAAATTAAGACTAAAGAACTATTTAATAATAGGTATCTTAACGAGACTAATTTAGAGTCTAGAAATAATAATAGTTTTTTAGCTTCCCTTACCTACGGTTATAACTTAACGGATATAACAGAAATCCGAGTATTTTTAATATAGGACTTTAAGCGTATACGTAAGGAGGCCGGCCTATAAGTAAGTAAGGAGCTTTAGGAAGAGAATTATATTATAGATATAGAAGAGTAGAGTAAGTTAGTAGAAAGGTAGATTATAGATAACAAAATAGTATATTTAAATATTACTCTAATAGGAGAAGAACTTAAGGAGTAGGCTACTAAGGATACTATAGAGGGGATAGAGGATAGATTAATAGAGTATAAAGCTTAGGCGGGAGGAAGCCTAACGGAATTAAGCTATTAGTAATCGAATATATAGCTATTGAATATATAATATAAAAGTAATTGTCGTATAGCTTAGATAATACTGCCTACGGGTCTAATCTAGATATCTAACTCGAATATACCTACTATAGCGGAGGATATATCCGAACTATCCAACTTAAACAAACCTACTATAGCGGAGGATATATCTAAACTATCTAACTCAAATAAACCTACTATAGCGGAGGATATATCTAAACTATCTAACTTAGACGACTTCCCTATTACTAATATTATTAATATACTAGCTAAGCGTATATAATTCGTATTCTAGAAGGATTACGCGATTACTACGTTAGTTTAGTAAAGTAACTATTAATACTAATATTATAGACACCTAGTACAGTAATTTGAGGTTACGGATACTACTATTATTTACCTTAAGTTGCTAATTTGGCTGATTTCAGGGTCCGCAATTAATATAGGATACAGACCCTGATTTAGCTGGGGCCTACTAATAGCGCAAAACTAGCTGTAAGGCTAATAACATAATCTTTTAGGAAAGCGCGATGTAAGTTCAGTGCTTCTCTATAACCCTAGCGGAAATAGAATATAAACTAAGAAAAGATATCCCTACGGAAGTAATACGCGAGACCACCGTCTATACTAAGGATAATATTAAAAAGAAGCTCCTAAAGGAGTACTACGACTTAATTAATATCTTTAATAAAGATAAAGTAAAGATACTCCCTCTGTATTAACTATATAATTATAAGATCGAGCTAAAGCTAGGAAAGAGGCTACTATAGAGTTAACTATACCTAATATCTAGCTTTAAGCTGCAGAAGGTGAAAGAATACCTTAAAGAGAACTTAAAGAAGGGCTTTATCTTACTAAGTACTACTCCGTACGCGTCCCCTATACTATTTATATAGAAGAAGGATAGTAGCTTAAGATTCTACGTAAACTACCGCAGACTTAATATAATTATAATTCGGAACCGCTATCTAATTCTATTAATTAAAGAAGCGTTAGCTTATATAGTAGGTTATAAGTACCTTACTAAGCTTAATATTATTACTATATTTAATAAGCTTAGAATATATCTAGATAGTAAAGACTATACTACCTTTACTACTTCCTTTAGAGCGTTTAAGTACTATATATTACCTTTTAGACTAACCGGAGGTCCTACCTCCTACTAGTAATATATAAACGATACCTTATTTAAATACCTTAATAACTTTTACTAAGTATATTTAGATAATATCCTAATTTATAGTAAAACTAAGAAGGAGTACTAAGAGTATATTAGAAAGGTCCTTATATAACTACGCGAAGTAGGCCTTTAAGTAGATATCGATAAATATAAGTTCTATATATAAGAAACGAAGTTTTTGGGCTTAATAGTATCTACTAGTAGACTGAGAATAGATCCTAATAAGGTTAAAGTAGTCGCTAACTAAGAAGCCCCTACCTACCTAAAGGAGGTATAAGTATTCGTTAGCTTCTATAACTTCTACTATTAATTTATTAAGGACTTCTTAAAGACGGTAAAACTATTAGTAGCGCTTACTAAAAAAGATTACCCGTTCTATTAGTCCGAAGTATATTAGTCGGCCTTTAAAGAGATAAAGGATTTAGTAACTAGTGCCCTAGTACTAAGGTACTATAAAAGATTTCGACTAGCAGTGCTAGAGACAGACTCCTTAGACTATATTAACAGTAGAGTATTATTATAAGTAGACGATAATAGAGTACTATACCTAGTAGTATTCTATAGTAAGAACTTACTACTAGTAGAATATAATTATAAGATCTATAATAAGGAACTACTAGCGATAGTTCGCTACCTAAAGTACTAACGCCCTAAACTCGAGTTAATAGATATTCTGATTTAGATCTTCACCGATTATAAGAGCTTAGAATACTTTATATAGATAAAGGAGCTAATACGTCGCTAAGCTAGATAAGCTGAGAAGTTAGTAGACTATAACTTCAAAATTATATACTATACTAGGAAGTTAAATAGGAAAGTAGATACCCTAACTAGGTTACCTAACTTAGTACCTACTAATAAGGACGACTTATATCTAAAGTACTAGTATTATATACTATTATTACCTAAGTATTTCTAAGGTTATAATCTAACCTTCTTAGCGAACTAAGAAGCTGAGGAGGGGGGTAAGCCTATAAAGGAGTAAATTAACGTACTAACGGACGAGGATTTACCTCTCTACGCTAGAATTATATTAGCGAATTAGGATAATAAGGACTATACGCGGATATAAGAGGCTATTAAGAAGAATCCTACCTAAATCTTTAAGGGTATTAACCTAAGGTACTGCTCCTAACGCTATTATACCCTCTTCTATAAAGAACGCCTTTAGGTCCCTACTTCACCGGAACTCTATATTAAACTTATAAAGGAAAGCTATAATCTCCCTATAAGCGGTTACCTAGGAAGGGACTATATACTAGAGATTCTAAAGCGTTAATTCTACTAGCTAGGTATAAAAGAGGAAGTAGCACGCTATATCTATAACTACTATACGTATTAAAGAAGTAAAGTACTAAGAGATTAGTAAAACAGACTCCTATAACCCCTACTAACTCTAGAATAGCGTTAGTAGGATATCTTAATAGACTTTATTACTAGTCTCCTAATATCTAATAATCGCAACGCTGTTTATATACTAGTAGATCGCCTTACTAAGGAATAGTACTACGCCTTATATATAGCTACGGACGAAGGAACCTCTATAGAGGCTACGGTAAATATCTTACTTAACTACGTCTTCCGTACCTACGGTCTGCCTAATTTAATAGTATTAGATCGAGGCCTATAGTTTATCTTATTAGTATAGAAGGCCTTATATAAGCGGTTGCGAATTAAAGTAAAGCTATCTACAGCGTTCCACTTAGAAACTAATAGATAAACCGAAAGAGCTAATTAGGATATCGAGCGATAATTAAGGATATACTACTCCTATATATAGGATAATTAGTTGCGTTAGCTACCTATCGCTAAATTTACTAATAATAACGCTATCGCTAACGCTACTAGTATATCTCCTTTCTTCGTAAATAAAGGCTTCTATCCCTATATATCTTTCTCGCCGCTAATAGAGCCTAGCCCCTCCGCCTAAGAAAGGACGTAGGCTGCTAAGGCTAATAATATTACGGATAAAATAGTAGATATATTAGAATTTATTAAGGAATAGTCCGCTTAGAGCCGTAAAAGGATAATAGACTAGGCGAATCGCTACTGATCTAATATATCCTATAAAGTAGGAGATTTGGTCTTCCTATCTAGTAGGAATATTACTATAGTACGGCTGAGTAAGAAGCTAGACGATAAGATACTAAGGCTATTTAAAGTTATAGAGAAAGTAGGATATTCCTACCGCCTAGAGCTCCTAGTAAGTATACGGATCTATAATATATTCTACCCTAGCCTATTATATAAGGCTGCGAGCGATCCCCTACCTAGATAACGCGCTGAACCGCTAGGGCCGGTAATTATTAATAATAAAGAGGAGTAGGAACTAGACGAGATATTAGACGCCTAATAGATAGGTAAGAACCGCCGGCTGTAGTTCCGCGTCTAGTAGAAAGGCGAAGCGAAACCTAACCGTTAATAGTATAATACGGATAGTAATAAATTTAAAAACGTAGCTAATATCGTCGCGGATTTCTATCGCTACTACCCTAGAAAGCCTAGTATTCCCAGCTAATAGGAAACTACTTATATATATTAGGGTCGATACTTTCTTAAGGAGGGGGGTAATATTATAAGCTAGCCTTTCGTTACTTACTAGTCTTTTATTACTTACTAGTGTTTATATATATTAGCGTTAATCTAACGCTAGGCCCCTTTAGCCTTAGCGCCTACTAAGCCGCGTCCCTAATATATTATACACACGCTCCCTATATATAGTTTTCCTTCCTTAGATTTATTCTCCTAGTCTAATAACACCCCTATCGACTCGCTCTAGGCCGGCCCCTGACATAAAGAGCCAAATCTAACTATTACCTCCGGTAGTATATTAGGGCGTCGAGTGCTGGGGATAGTAATAAAATAGTACTTATCTTCCGTTACCTTTAGTAAGAACTTTTAGACGATAAGCTGAGGATTATAAGGCGATAGACCTACGGTTTACTAGGCTTTTAGGATATTTATTAGTATAATAGCGTCTTTGCGGGCAAGGCGGAGTATTTCTAAAAAGTTAACTTTATTAATTATATATCTAGCGCCTAGGCGAGTTATTCTATAGACGTAGTTTTTATATATAGTTAATAGTAGGGCGAATATACTAATATCTAATAGTTATAGAATATAAGTTATATAAGGTAGTAGATAAAGAAGGATGATTTTTTAACTAACGTAGTACTCTACTATCCTAGTACTAATATACGATATATATCCGTTAAGTAAGAGTATCTAATATTCTCCACCGCTTAATCCGTAGGAGACTGCGGGGAAGGAGAGGAAGGGCGCGCCTAACACGCCTAACCCTATTACTAGAAAAGGAAGAATAGGCCCTGTAGGAGCTTAAGGCGAAGGATTAGGATCAAGCGGTAACGGCGATAAGGAGGAAGGTATATTAGTATAACCTAAAAACGGATATTAAGGAGTATTAAGACGTAGGCGTCCTAGCTAAGAAGATACGAGGCTAGGTAACAGCGAAGTGGATCGAGCGGTGGGAGGTATATAAGGATACTATCCCTAAGCACTCTCGCACACCCGTATAGAATAAACCGTTATTCGGAGAAAGGTATAACTACTACCTAAAGCTTAGGAAGGCAGAAAGCTCGATAGCAGTCTAACTCCGAAGTAGGAAGAATAGGTTTAACTACTTCCTTTATAAGGCGAGAGTGCTAGGGGTCCGTAGTGCCTGCTGTAGTTATAGATAGAGGAATTAGGATACGAAGTATATTCTCCTGCACTGCCTAGAGCTTAGCGACACTCGAAGGGAGCTTATTAAAGAGGCAGAGACTTATAATATTAGGACTATACTAGCTGAGGTCACTGGTATAAGAGCGGCTGCGAGATAGCTGGTTAGGTTAGGATTCCTAACGTAGTATCGACTTACTAGGGAATAGCTCTCCCAGTCTAAACTCCCTATCGGAGTAGAACCGGTAACAAAAACCCTAAAGATAAAGAAGCCTAAGCGCAAGTAGAAGCTAAAGGCGGCGGAGCTGCCGGAGTATTATAGGGCCTATTAGGGCAACGGAGATTATCGTTACCAGTGTTATAGAGCCTAGCGGCGAGGTCGGACAGGCGGAGTAGAACGATAAGTAAGCTGATAAGCGAAAGTTTTTGGCTAGAAGGGGCGACTCTAGAAAGGTTTCTTTCACGTCTAGAGGGCCTTCAACCCCCCTAGATTTCCTAATAATATAAGAGAACACCCTTATTAGTATATATAGATACTAGAATAGGCGTATAAATCAATCAATTAATCAATCAATCTAATATTCTCCTTCCTAGCTAATTATTGTCTTAGGATTAAAGTATTCCTCGAAATAGTAGAGTCCTATCTCGTTATTAGTCTAGCCGTTATCGCTGTAGGTAAAGTAGGCTTTAGGGTAGGCGTTAGACTAAGATAATTATTATTATTTTACTTTAAAAATAATAAATAGGCGAAGAACTCTGCTAGTAAGAGAGATATATTTAATAAGAGAAGTCTATTCCTAATTACCGTATTAAGTTATATATTAGTTAGCCTTATATTTAGATAGTAAGACTCTTAGCTTAGCGATAATACCTTATAGAAAGCCTTTCTCGTCTATATTATAGATATCTCTCTCTCTTATATTATATTATACCTTAATACGGCGGTAAAGCTTAAACTAATCTAAGAAAACCTAGGGATCCTAAGCTAAAGCACGTTCCTTATCGAGTAGTAGTATATATTTAGTCTTTATTTCTTTATATCGACTAAGGAACTTCTATACCTAATTCTTACTAAGTAGCTATATATCCCCTTTTACTTTAAGCAAATCTTCTACTATAAATCGTACTTATTTAATACGTATTAGCTAGCTCTAAGCTTATAGATATATAATCTATTTAACTAAGACAGTCTCTTCTTCGGGAAAAAGACGTTACTAATCTTTCTATTAGGCTACTACTAATATTACGCCCTTAATACGTCTATTAAGTATAGAGTAGGCTACCCCGTAATTCTATCTAGCCTTTCTAATCGATAGAGTTCTATTTATATCTTTCTAAGCTTTATAAGTAAGGTCTATACGTTCTTAGTAAGGCACTTAGATAGCCTACTTGATATTCGGGGTAGCTAAGGAAGGGTCGGTAATAGGTAGGGAGGCGATAATAGGCTTAGTAGTAGGTAGGAAGGCGATAGTAGGCTCGGTAGTAGGTATAGAGGCGGAAGTAGGCTCGGTAGTAGGTATAGAGTATTACGTATATATAGGTATCGTATACAATCACGGCTATACCCTAACCCTAGTAGGAAGCTTAGCGGGGCTTAGTAAGGGTAGTAATATAAGAAATCTCTATATATTAATTTCTTTTCTTCTTTAGTTTAGTTCTTCTAGTTAAATACTATCTATATTAACTTATTCTATATAATTACCTAATATTAGAACTAAACTCTACTCACTCTAACTTATAGTAGTTATAACAGCGAGCCTAATTAAGTAACTATACTAACCTAATATTAGTATTAAGTCTGATACTCTATAATACTAATTTTAAAATTAACTCCTACCTACCTCCCCTTATAACCGCCTTACTACCGCCTTATACTAGTACTATAATAGACGATAGGAATACTACTGAGTAGTAGTTAAAAAATTTAACGGAAGATTAACGCGTAAGACGATATATTTTAAGAAATACGAAGAAGTATAGATAGACGTCTCTATTACTAAAGGACGCCCTATAAGGGGCTAAAGAAGTTATATCTATTTAGGAAATATTAAGTACTATCTAGTTAGAATATTAGGTAGCGTCGGAGCCTAAAGCGGTACTTAGTATATTAAATAATCTACGACGCAAGCGAGATACGTTATTATAGACGGTAGAAGAATTAGAAGCAGTAGATATATAATACGAAGTAGTAGTATAGTCTACTTATATTAACTAGGTAAGGGTATTAACCCTAAATAAGGAAAATATAGCCCTACGGGACTAATTAGAGGAAATAAGAAGTAATATCTAATAGTTAAAGGAGGTTCTCTAGTTAGAAAGAGAATAATACTAAGTTAACGAAATACCTCCCCTACTACCCCGTAATATAACTCCCGATACGACCGTATTAATAGGAGTTAAACGAAGTATATATTACCTAGATCCGCTAATCCTTACTAACGGGAAAGACCCTAAATTCGAAGGTTAGATATAAGATATCTAGGATAAGCTAGATATAAATAGAGACTACTTTACTACTAAGTTAGAGAAAGCTAAATATATTATTAGACGTACTAGGGCTAAGGTAAAAGTAGTAATTACCTTATACTATATTAGCGATCTAGAGTATTTCTAGACCCTAGTAATAGTTATTAGGCTACTTACTAGCCTATTCAGCGACTTAGATAAGGAGAATTACTACCGCTAAGAATAGAATCGTCTCTATTAGCGAGCTGGTATATTATTTACTAACTTCTTTATAGAGGTACGTAAGCTGGCTAGCTACCTAAATTACTCTAATAAGTCCGTAATAGATTATCTAAAGGATAAGAGTAGCTTATAACTAAGGGAAGTACTCGCTACGTATCCTACTAAGTTTAGGATCGTTAAGGAGCTCTATATCTATATATAATAGGTAGATAACTCAGTAGCAGTACTATACGTAGATTATAACTAATAGATATAGGCCTAAGAAGTAAGGATAAATTACTAAGTAAGCTAGGCGACTACTACCGCTATAGCCGCTACTACTACTATAGTAGTAGTAATAAATCGTCTAAATATACCTTTTATACTATACCGCTCGTCGTCGCTCGGTTACCGCCTATCTCTTAGGCCTCTTACTGAAATTACGTGTTTTAAGTATAGAAAGAAGGGATATTTTATATCTATATATACCTATCCAGTTTCTACCGTATACGAGATATCTACTACGGAGTAAGTCTTACCGCCGTAGAGTAATAACCGATCGGGAAACGTATCGCCCTTAATATAGATACGTTAAGTAGCGATATTCTAATTTCGTCTTCTAGTTTTAATATAGATCTATTTACTAAGTCTCTACTTACTATTACCTATATACTATTTAGTTAGAAGAATAGATATACTATCTTAGCTCTACTAGATACCGGTACTACTAGATTTTTATTTATTAACGAAAAAGAAGCGTACTTTCTCTATAATAAATTAGGTATCGCCCCTATACTAATTAGTCGACCCCGCCCCTTACGAGGCTATAACGGGTAATTAGCCCCTAACCTAATTACCTATATAATATACCTATCCTTAGATATCGACGGACGTATCGAATTAACGATTCTAATACTTATTATTAAGCTAGGAAATTATAAGATAATACTAAGTAAGCTATAGATAAATACTAATAACGTCTTACTTAATATAAGCTACGATAAGCTTATATTCCCTAAATATATCGCCCCGCTATTACTACTAGTATAGCTAGTACTACTAATATAGTTAGCCCTCCTAATAAAAGAGGGTACTCCGGTGAAAATCCTCTAACGTCTACTATAGGTAGTAACTCTCTCTACAGAAATCTTAATACTAAAGAAGAAACTAGTTATTCTAAAGTTAACTCCGCTAAATATCGCGCCTATTAGCGCTAACGCCTATTATAGATAGGCTTCTTAATAGATAAAGGAGCGCAGAGCTTAATACTTCTTACTAATAATATTATAAGTTAATAAGACTCTGCGGGCGGAATCCGCTAATAAGCCTATAAATATTAATAAGATATCCGTTTAGATTAATAACGATATCTAAGAGAAGCTACTAGCGGAATACTATAACTTTCTTAATATATTTAATTAAATAAAAGTAGACGTCCTACCCCCTTACCGCCTATATAACTATAAAATCTAATTAGAAGGTAATAAACGTCCCCTATATAGTCGAATCTACCTAATATCGGGTAAAAAGCTCTAGAAAGTAAGGGAATACCTAGAGGAGAACTTAGAAAAGGGCTTTATTAGCCCTAGTATAGCTCTATATACGTCACTAGTCCTATTCGTGCTAAAACCGAATAGGAGTCTTCGTTTCTACATAGACTACCGGAAATTAAATATAATTACTTAAAGAAATCGCTATCTAATTCCGCTAATCAATAAGACCCTTACTAAGGTAGTAGGATCTAAATATCTTACTAAACTTAATATTATCGCTATATTTAATAAGCTTCGTATACACCCCGATAGCGAGGAATTAATAACTTTTATTATATTAATAGGGGCCTATAAGTATTACGTTTTACTATTTAGATTAACTAACGGCTCGTCTAATTACTAATATTATATAAATAACGTTCTTTTTAACTTTATTAATAAATTTGTCTAAGTATACCTTAACGATATCCTTATTTATAGTAAGACTAAAAAGGAGTATACTACCTATATTCAGCTAGTACTAGCTAAGCTCTATAAAGTAGGACTATAAGTAGATATTAAGAAGTGCTAATTCTATATATAAGAAACAGCGTTCTTAGGTATAATCTTATTAACTAACGGCCTAAAAATAGATCTAAAGAAGGTATAAGTAGTTACTAATTAGCTAGTACTAAGAACGTTAAAATAAGTATAGGGCTTTATTAGCTTTTATAATTTCTACCGTCGCTTTATTAAAGACTTCTCGAAAATCGTACGTCTAATAATACGACTAACTTATAAGGATATAGTATTCTACTAGTCCGCTAACTACTAGACGTTATTTAATACCCTAAAGCGCTAAATTACCTCCGTACTAATCCTATACTATTACGACTATAGTAAGAAGGTAGTACTTAAGACCGATTCGTCTAATTACGTTAATAGCGGCGTATTATTATAGGAATATAATAGAATTCTATACCTAGTCGTATTCTATAGTAAGAATATACTACCGGCGGAATATAATTATAAGATCTATAATAAAGAGTTATTAGTAATTATCTAATATTTAGAATACTAGCGACCGAAGTTAGAATCGACTAATATTCCGGTAGAGGTAATTACGGACTATAAGGGGCTAGAGTACTTTATAAGTATTAAGGAACTTTCTTATTATTAGGTACGTTAGTCGGAGAAGCTAGCTAACTATAACTTTAAAATTAAGTACCGCCCTAGACGAACGAACGAACGTACTAACGCCCTAATAAGGATACTAGGATCTACACCTAAAAGCTAAGATAACGAGCGAGTTAAATACTAATAATAAATAATTCTAACGCCTAACCGTCTAGTTATCGCTAAAATAGACGAAGACGGGATTAAGAAGCTAATTTACTAGAAAGTACTAAATATAAATAGATTAGACGAGAAATACCTAGGCTATTATAAGATAATTTAAGAAGGTAGAACTAGGGGAATCTTACTACTATAGAATTATTTAATAATAGATAGTATAATATATAAGAACAGCTTACTATAGGTACCTAATAACGAGCGATTACTCGCGGAATTAATTAAGGAGGTATATAAACCGCTACTATCTAGATATCTAGGTATAAACCGTACGGTTAACCTATTACGTCGTTACTACTACTAGCTAGGTATACAAAAAGACGTAATCTAATTCGTTAGGAATTATCGCACGTACCAGCAGTCTAAGGCGCTAAGGGATAAATATAATAGGCTACTACACCCGCTACTAATACTAGCGGAGAGATAGTAAGATATTTCTATTAACTTTATTACTAGATTATCTAAAGTAGATAGTCGGAATATAATCCTAACTATAGTAGATTATTTATCTAAGGAACGTTACTACTTACTATATATAGCGCTAGATAAAGGAACGTTAGCTAAAGCTACTACTAGGTTATTAATTAAGGGTATATTTAGACTATATAGACTTCTAAGAATAATTATCTTAGACCGTAGGCCGTAATTTACGTTAGATATTTAGAAGGCGTTTTATAAACGACTTGCTATTACTAGTAAGTTATCAACGGCTTTCTACTCCTAAACCGACGGCTAGACTGAGCGAGCGAACTAGGATATAGAACGGTAGTTACGTACCTACTATAATTATATATAGGATAATTAGCTAAATTAGCTACTAATAGTAGAATTTGCGGATAATAACGCTATATCTACTATAACTAGATTATTACCGTTCTTTACTAATAAGGGTTTTCACCCCCGTATAAATTTTAGACCGGATACTACTGCTACGACGTACTAATCAACGCGAGCAAGACTGCAGGCAGCTAAGGTAGACGATATTATAGGAATAATAGCAAGAATCCTAGAGTATATAAGGACTAGGGCAGAATTAGCTAGTAAGACTATAATAGCGTAGGCGAATAAGTTAAGAAAGGACGTTATATATAAGGTTAGCGATCTAGTGTTTTTATTAAGTTAGAATATTAAGACGGCGAGACCGTTAAAGAAATTAGATAATAAAATATTAGGTCTATTTAGAATTATTAGAAGGAAGGGCTACTCTTATAAGCTATAGCTACCGGTAACGATAAAGACTAAAAAGGCTTTCTATACTAGCCTGCTACGGAAGGCCGCTAAGGATCCTTTAATAAGGTAGACGATAGCTCTACCGCCGCTAATTATTATTAATAGTACTAATAAGTACGAGGTTAACGATATTTTAGATAGCAAGCTGGTACGCGGTAAGGTAAAGTACTATATTAAGTAGCGAGGCTATAAGAATACCGACTTAGAATAGTATAATATAGATAATAGAGAATTTGATAGCGCTGCTAACGTTATCGCTAAATATTATTAAAGGAACCTGCGGAAGCTAAAGCCTACCGCTATAATTACTACTACTACTATAGATACTAATACTAAACGTCGCCTGTATTCTAATATATACGAGTACCTTACTAGCGCTATAGACGTCGCTTGTTAAGGGGGGGGGTGATATTACGTATATATAGGTATTGTATATAATTATAGCTATACCCTAACCCTAGTAGGAAGCTTAACGGGGCTTATTAAGGGTAGTAATATAAGAAATCTCTATATATTAATTTCTTTTCTTCTTTAGTTTAGTTCTTCTAGTTAAATACTATCTATATTAACTTGTTCTATATAATTACCTAATATAGAGGCGGAAGTAGGCTTAGCGGCGGGTATAGAGGCAGTAGGCTTAGTAATAGGTATAGAGGCGATAGTAGGGTAAGTAGTAGGTAGGAAAGAGGTAATAGGGTTAGTTAGCGATATATTTAGACGTATTATTATTATAGTAAGGGTTTAAAACGTCGATTCCTATAAAGATAAAAAAAGTTTTCAAACCTCAGCCCTATAGGGCTGATCGGTTAGGTAGGTTAATCAGTTAGGGGGTTAATCCTTCTATCGCCTCTAACCTTAATCTATATCTATCCCTATAACTTAGGATACTTATAACCTACTAGTCTAGGTTCCCCTTACGGAGATAACCCTACCTTCCCGTTAATATTTAGCGAGTATAGGTATTGCGCGCGACGATACTCCTATAGATTCTTAGTTAGATACGCTATTACTACTACCGTCGAGAGGGAATTTCGGCTTTAGGACTGCGATTAACCCTTTAATTATTCCTATACCTTTACCTCTACCTACCCCTAGCCCTAACTAATCTCCTATAAATCTAAATCTACTAAGCCTAACTAAGATAATACTACCTCCCCGTTAATCTTTAGTAATAGTAGGTACTATATACAATAATATACCTATACGCCCTTAATTAGATACGCTATTACTTTTATTATCTAGGGGGAATTATAACTCTAGAACTATAAATAATCCTTTAATTATTTCTATACCTTTACCTTTACTTATACCTATACCTATCTCTACCCTTAACTAATCTCCTACGTCTAAAGCCTCTCCTACGTCTAGAATCTCTCCTATACCTTATTAATCTCCTATACCTAGCCTATCTCCTACGTCTAGCCTATCTCCTACGAATCTACTAAGTAGCTTAGAAAGCTCTCCTTCCCCGAGTATACTCTCTAACGTAGATAATAGTCTTAATCTAGCTACTATTACTATAGCCTATCTATAGGCTATATAGTAACTATTATATATATATAATAGGGAATCTTAGGAGGATAGCTAGCCCTTTTTAATACTAGATAATCTTACTAGTTTCTAGTAAGATTAATATTATCTAGGATATAAGTATTATAGAGGGATACTTTCCCTATCTCTACCCTATCTCTAATCTAAGCTTATCTTAAATTGAGATAAGCTTAGATACTATATAAATTTTAGTACTAGCCTAGTAGAATCGAATTAAGATAAGCTTAGACTAAAAATTAGGATAATTTAATAACTACTAGTAATATTTTAGGAAAAAAAGTACGGGAATTATACTTCTTACTAAGTTTTATAACTTATAGGTCTAATATATATATTTATAATAAGTACTTAAAAAGTTATTAATATCTAAAGAAAGTTGAAATCTGGTATTCCTAACCTTAATTCTAGCGGTCGATCTACTAGAGCTAGTTTTTAAGCTTTTTCCCCTAGCTTGATAACTAATATAATATTCTAAAAAATACGTCGCCTAATAGCTAAAGTAAAGCGCTTTCTAACGAGCTAAAAATTATAAAAATCGGCCTAGTAGTTACTTCGGGATCTAAGTAGTAAGTACTAAGCCTAGAAAGAAAAGTTTCTTACTACCTATACTAGTAACTACGATAGCTTACTAGATACTAGATTCTAGTAGTAATAGTAGGCTAACTATTTTACTATTATATTTAACTATCATACGTATTCCTTCTATAATACTAGCGCTATAAGAGTTACTAGATTCTAATAGGCGGTTACTTTAGTATATTAGTTATAAGTACTAAGATTCCTAAGTAAAGTTCTTAGCTAAGCTCTTTCTAGAACTTTCTAGTAATTATTTTAGGATTATTTAGAGTTCTATTCTTCCCTCGTCTTTCTAACTTCTCTATATATCTTACTTAGGGTAGCTACCTTAAATATAGTTACGGAAGATAGAGACTTAATACTTTTTAACTAAATATTTAGCTATCTATTAAGGACTAGGCTAGGAACTACTAATATAATATATTATAGCTATAGTAGGGTCTAGTCTATATATATAACGAAAGACGAAGAAGGTAAGAAAGGGAAAGAGGGCCTACGAGAGAAAACTCTATAGCTAAGATACTAGGCTAGATCTAGTATAGTTAGGTTATCCTAACCTAACTACGACTCTAGATCGCGACTCTAGGTCTATACTATAATAGTAGCTCCCCCTCTAAAGGCTAAGCTCCTACGAAGTAGAATATTAGGTAAGACGAGGCGGGGTAATATACTAAAATATCGGGTAGAACGAGGTAGGGTAATATACTAAAATACTAGATAAGACGAGGTAGGGTAATATACTAAAATATTAGATAGGCGAGATAGGACGAGACTAGATATCCTTATATTAGTATATAGGAACTTCGTAAGGTAGAATATAAGGACCTATAGTAGTAGGGTATAAGGCGTAGTATTCGTTAAGAGCTTATTAATAGTTATTTAGGAGGTAGAAAGGTTTCTATATAGGGAAATAACCTTCCTATTTAATATAGTACTTAAGGAGCGGAGGGTTATAATATTAATTAGCCTTAGAGTTAGTAATAGTATTAATATACTAAGCGCGTTCGCTATTCTTAGTAATAATAAGTTTATAAGGTTCTTAATATTAGCTAGGTAGGGAGTTAGTAGCCGTATAGCTTAAAAGACTAATATAAAAGATAAGATAGACTTTTAGTATCTTAACTTTATATAAGACTATATAAGGGATGGCGACGACGACGAATATAATAGGCGAATAGGCCTACTAGGCTAGACGAGCGATTATACTATAATACGAGCCTAATAAAATAACGCGAGATAAAGGGGGAGGAGAGGGGGGGGTTATTAGTAGTAAGAGCGTATAGGGGACGCGTCCTAATATAGTAATAAAGTAATAGAGATAGTAATAAAGGCTTACTAGAGGTCTATAAGGCCCCTAAAATAGGGAAAGAATAGAAGAAAGAGTATAATATATAAGGGCTATAGAGTAGGTATTACTAGAGTTTATAGAGAAGGTCTAGGAGACGCTATAGATAAATATAAATATAACTGCGTAAAGCTTCTTCTAGAACGTAGTAGAGAGGATTAAGGAGTATATATAAGAGAATACTACTAAAAGATATACTACGAAGGAGGACCGTAGTTAATTAATAAGTAAAAGATACCTAACTATAAGGGTAAATAATAGCTAGGCGGATATAGCCTATATAACCTAAGTAGGCTAAAATACTACCTACCTAACTATATCTAGGGTAGAAGATATTAAGAAAGTAAAATAGATAATAGTTAGAATTAATAATAATAGCGAAAGGAAATAGATAGCTATAATAACTCTCCCCTAATTAGTATAAATATTTAGGGGAGTAGGAGGGGAGTTTAGAGAGATTATTATAATAAGGAGGATTATAAGGGGAGATGTTATTCTCTAGATAGCCTTAGTAAAGGCTAAGGAAGAGCTAGAGAAGGATAATAGGTAGGTAAGGAGACTCTATAAGTTAGTAAGAGTTCTCTAGAAAATAGTAATAATAGCAGTCTATAGAGTAGGAAAGACTATAGATATAAAAGACTAATAGGGGGGTTTTAAAGTCCTAAAGAAGGATAATAGAAAGCTCTACCTAGAACTAAAGATAATAAAGGCTAAATAGCCTATATTTATATTGAAGCTAGATATACTTAGGAGGGAGAAAAGGTTTTCTATATTAATAATTAAGGTTCTAAACCTAGAGGTAGCGAACTAACTTATCGTAGAGGGAATAGTAGTTAAGAATAATATTCTCTTCTATAATTACTAGGAAAGAGAGACTGCCCCTAGATAGTACTTTAACTACTATAGATATAGGTATATTACGAAGGCGTATAAATACCCTACCTAGTATAGGATATATACTTAGAGCTATATAACTAGTAACTATATAGAAAAGGCTAGTAGTAAGCCTAAATACGTAGTATATAAAGGGGAGTACCTAGCCTAAAGTAAGACCTACCTAATTAGATAAAAAGAGAATACGAAGGCTAGATAGAGGATTAAATATAAGCTAAAGTACTTTAAGGAAACCCTAAGGTAATACTAGATAAAGCTAATACTAGTAGCGCCCCTAGTAAAGGCTACCCTAAAGAGGTAGCGTAAGGTAGTATCTAAGGGGAAAAGAAAGGCCCTAGGGGATATAATAGATAAAGCCTAAAGAGGGACTAAAGAGAAGAGGGGATAGCTAATACTTCTCTCTAAGGCGAAATAAGGGTAATAGCTGCTATCTATAGAGAAGATTAGGTTAATAAATACCCTTAGGTAAACCCTAGGAGTAGAAAAGGAGGCTAAAGATACCTAAATATAAGAGAATATCTAGGTAGTCCTTACTTAATAAGGAGTATACCCTACCTAAAAATACTATAGTATAACTAGAGAATGCCTATAAAAATCCAGATTTTTACTATTTTTACTAAGGCTATTAATTAGGCAATAGTACCTAAGTATATACTATATTCTTTATTAATCAGTTATTCGTATATTTATAACTATCCGGCCTAATAATATACAGATTCGCCTGCTTTATAACCTATAAAAGCGATATATAGAGCTGACTATAACTAAAAGCCGGCTGTGACTGTAGGTTAATACCTACGAACTTTATAGATTACCCCTAGGACTTATTTATTATTATTATAAATACTAGGCGGACTAGATATTACTTATATATAAAGGGTATAGGGATCCTCTTATTATTTTCCTTAAACTATAATAGTATCTTAAAGAGTATTACCTTCTCGCTATTATATATACCGCCTATAATCTCGCCTTTAAAGATATACTTACTATACTATATAACTTAGAGCTAAGTCCCGTTATAAAGCTGTAGCGGATCTAAGTTTCTAAGTAATATAACTAGAATACCTAGTTTAATACAGAGCTTATAGGGCGGTAGCGAGGCCTTATAAAATATATTAAAATATTTAGTCGGAAAGAGGTCCTTATCTTCTTTAGAAATAGCCTAATTAATACTTTAGTATATAGTAAGCTCGCTAGGTATCTGCGTTATAAGCTTACTATTAATCTTAGTAACGTCCTTATTCGTAATAGTAAGAATAGCTCTTTAAGATAGATACTCTCTATCTACCGTACCTAGGCGATATAAGTTTAGGTATACCTTATTAATTAACTTATTAATAGCGTTTTTAGGAACGTAGCTATAAGCCTAAGGTACTATATCTTCCTTAGTAGTAGAGCTCTTCTAAATACTAGACCTATTCCCGATCTTAAGAAGATCGATAGTAAAAGCCCTTATATTAGTATATATAAAATCGGTAAGATTAGGATTATTAAGTCGTTCGTTAATAGTTAGGTCTAATTATATAGTATCCTACTAAAACTTAGCCTATTATATATAGGTATTAATAACCTAACTACTAAATCCGCTAGCTACTACTAGTAGGGTTTATCGAAAATTACTATAGAAGTAGATAACCTTACCCCTAAACTACGCCCCCTTATTACTATAGATATCTTAAAGGCTTTAGCTTATAGCCTCTATATTATACCTACTCTATATAGGCGACTTATCCTAAAAGATTACCTAAGCTCGCTTTATAAGCTCCGTAAGGTTCGTCCCTTTTTTAATCCTATATAAAGAAGTAGCGTCCGAATCTAGTAGTATCTTAAATTAGGAGTAGGTAGTATAGCTACCTTAAAGGAGCGTTACTACTATACCTAAAGATACTACAGCTAAAGCTACTTTTCGTTTAAGGTATACTTTCTTTATTATAATATTCTCGATAAAGGTCTTACTAGTACCCCTAGCGCCGTTAAGAAAGAATAGGGTACTAAGGGCTCTATACTTATTATCCGTATTTATATTAATAGCGTCTATAATCCGGTTAATAGCGCAGCTTTAATTAGGATTAAGCTTACTCTATAAGAACTTAATATCCTTAGGGCTAATATTATAAGATATCTCTTTGCGTAAGAGCTAATTAGGAATATCGCTTATACTATTAAAGTTAATAGTAGGAATTAGTAGATTATATTAAGCTAGATCCTCCGTACGCTTTAGAGTAAAGGTATATTCTAACTAACTATTAATAAGGTAGAGTATATACTACTTAGTATATATAGTCTCTTTACCAGCTAGTATCTAAAGCGTCCGAAATTCCCGTTATAAGATATATATATAATTAGATAATATATACTCTTTATATTTATCCTATAATACTAAAGCGTCTATTAGTTAGAGCTTAAGTAATACTATAATAAATAGGCTCTATAGTCTATAACCCCCCTAAAAGTCCTTACCCTTATCTAGGATCTTATTAATATACTTATTATTTTTAGTTAGCCTAAGCTCTATATAGGCTTCTTTCTATTCTATTATATAGCCGTTAATTATACGTAGGTTATTAAAAGACGTAGCACCCTTATAATAATATAGGAGTAGTTATAGATAATATAAATCCTTACTCTTAGGGCTAATAAAGTATATACGCTTAAGGGCTTCGCTTTTTTTATAAACCTTCCACCGCTTAGATTACTTAATCTAGGTGAAATACTCTAGAAAGTTAGTATATAGGTAATCCAGCGGGTTCTTTTTAACTATAAGCCACCTACTATTCTTCTTCCTAAAAGGTAGTAGCTAGCCTTAATTAAGGGCTTCCTTAGTAATCTAATTTATCTTAAAGTACTTAGTTAAGGTAGTTCTATATAGCTTTTTATTATCTATAAGCTTCTACTTAGCAGTATTATTTACAGCCTTATCTTCGCCTAGATTAAATAGGATACGTTATTAATTTAGTAGATAGATCTATAAGCGCTCTATATAAGGCTTTATTATACCTATACCAAATAATAATAGCTTCTATACGGCCTCTGCGGAGCTAATCTAGTAAGCTGAATAGTACTTAGTAATCTTATCTACCTCCTTACCTTATTACTTAGGCTGCCCTAAAGGAGTAGGGTTATTATTATAGTACTTACTACGTTAAGTTAGGGTAATATTAGCCTAATCTAGGCCCTTATAGATATATTTATATAGATAGAAAACCGACTTAATAGAGCTATAGATCTTAATATTAATATAGCTACTATATTTCTTTAATAGATAGGGATTATACGGAATAACCTATCTATTATTAATATTTATATTTTCGAGAGGCTCCGTAAATAGACGTTTATACTAAGGGTAGCTCCTATTAAGGGCGAACTTAGTTTAGTTACGAAAATCCTTAGGGAAGCTCTTACTATAATAATTCTTCTCTTTACTATAGTATATATTATTAGGGTTGCTAGTATAGCGATTATAGACTATATACTATAGAACTAACTTATAGAGCTTCTTATCAGCTCCTTTATTAAGTATAAATACTTAGACGACGCTATTAATATCTTTAATAGTATAAATCTAATCCTCTTCCTATATAATTAATAAAATATAGGCGTATAGCAGTTCTCGCTTTTAAAACTTAATTATAAAGTAATAAGTAATATTAATACTAAGTATATAAAGCTTAAGAAGGTTATATATAAGCTTATTAAGCTTCTACTTAAATATATAGGCCGTTAGATTATAACGGTACTCTTATATCTAGCTAAGCTTTAGTAGATTTTAAATATTAGGCTACTTAGGATTATATATAAAGGTAATAAAGTACTTAGGTTTACCCCTTTTCTAAACGATTATTATTACGTCTTATATCTTCGCCTTTATATATTATAGGCTTCTTAGTATTATAGCTAGTAGTATAGTTACTTTAGACCTAAAATTCTTAAGAAAGATACTAAGGTCGGTACTAAGCCTATTTATAAGCCTTAAGTAGTAGTTAGCTTAGATAGTTTACTAATTTCGCCTATACTAATTTAGATTATTTATCTTAATTAAAGCTTAGATATTAGTAACTTAGTAACTAAAAAAACGCCCCCTATCTAGTATATAACTAAAGTAAGGTAAACGGATCTATAGTATAGTTAGATTTAGAAGGAAGATATTCCGACTTAGAAATATTATAATCTAACTTAGGGTAATAAAAGATACTTACCTATATCTACTTTATATAAAACTAATATCTTATTAATTATATAGATCCTCTACGCCCCTAAGGTATATTATCGCTATTAGTATTAAGGTTATTTTCTTACTCTAAGTTATTATTACTATCTTCTTGCTCTAGATCCTCCGAAAACTAGAAGTTATAGCGAGATAGTATACTAGCGGTATAATTACGCTATAATATATATAGTAGATAATCGCTAGGAAGCTGTTAACTAGCTAATAGGATATAATTATACTATAACTACTCGCTAAATAGGAATAGTAAGATATATTATAGAGCTATATAAAAAGGATACTACTTTAAGATTATTATAAGACCTCCCTCTTTAGTTTCTATATAGATATTACGTTTAATATAACCCTTTTTCCTATTAGTAGGTATAATTATAATATAGGCGACCTTAGTAGACGTAGGGCGATTATATATACCCCTATTTTAATATTTTAGATTAAGCTGCTAAATACGTATACTTATTATCTTAATTAGATATCTTTCCTTATCCTCCTTTATATAATCGAAGTAAGTCTTAAAACCTTAAGTATATAGATTAATAGTACGTAGGATATACTATAGTTAAGTAAGGGTAGCTAGATCTATACCCCCTAAATAGTACTACTAAGTATCTAGTTACTCCTATATACTATTTAGGGTATAAATTTAAGTAAACTTCGCCTATTTACTATTATCTAGTATAAGAGGCCCTATATAATAGTAGACTAACCCCTAGATTCGGAACGTAGTACGGCCTATATTAAAGTTAATATTATTAGCTACCTTACTAGTAAAGGAGAGGCTATTATTATAGCTAACAATATTTTAAATAAACTCTTTACTATAAGTAGTCTTATAGTATATAGGGTGCCTATCTACTAAGATATCTTTAATTTTATAGAGTAAGTTATTTATTTTATACGCTATAAGCTTATAGTCCTTTTCTAGTCTATTAGGTAATAGATTAACCTCTTCTAGCTTATATAATTAATTAGGCGGTAGCTAATTATTCTTTCTATTATTATAGTATAGTTACTAATTATTAGGCCTACGTTCTATAGGCTAAGACTAAGTAGTATAGTAGGGGTAGGTATTAGACGTATTATAGAAACCTTTATTAATTATAAAAAGCTTTATATCTTTAGCTGTAGCTAGGTCCTTATATAACTAGAATATAGCCTTATTCCTTAGCTAATATAGGCTACGCTAGCGACTAGGGTAGTTTAGGCTATAGTCTTCTATAGTTCATTCTTAGTAGGCGTAGTAGTATAGAGTATACTTAGAGTATACTAGTTTAGGTAGGGGAGTAATTAAGTTAATATCTATAAACTTAGTAGGCGCTAACTTAGTAATATCTTTTAAAGTAGGAGCTAGTAAAGGGACTCTTTATAAGATTACTACCTATAACCTTAAATTAATAGGGGTACTATTATACTATATCGCTAAATAGCTATAAAGGTAGGAGTTATAGGATAGATATTAAAAAAGCTAACCTAAATAGTTCTTAGGCTCTATATCCCTTAGTATAGTATTTAGATTATAAGTATTTAAAGCCGCCCTCTACTTCCTTCCTACTTTATCTCTTATACTACCCTAGTTACTACTATTTATATTATTATCGCGCTTACTAAGGACTATCTGCGCGCTTATCTATAGTTAAGCTATCGCTAGGGAAGGGCTCCTAGGGGAAGGGATAGTATTTTCGCGTAGAGGTTAGTTAGGGGTAGCCTTAGTCTTTCTATTAGCCCTAGGTTATATCCTACCTCTTATCCTACTATTAATAGTATTACTACGCTTAGTAGGAGCTATATAAGGCCTCTTTAGAGGTAGTAGAGTTAGTAGGGATAAATTAGTAGGAGTAGACTTATTAAGGACGTAGTTAGGGCGTTTCTAATTCTATAGCTTTCGCGTAAGGTACAGCTTATCTATAATAGGATAAGTAGGATTAGATTAAGATATTACTAATAGTAGGATATTATTAGCTATATATATAGAAATAATCTATAGAGTAATAAAAAAAGGACTAAGAAGTATAGGTATTAAAAATAATAAACCCTAAGCGGAATAGATCTATATAGGAAGAACTAGTATAGAAAATATTAATTAGAGTAAACCTTCGTTAAAACTATATTAATTTTAATAATTCCGGCGTTATTAGAAAGCGTATAAAAAGTATTATAATATATAATTAAGTAGATAATATTATATAGGTAAAGTTCTAAGTGCGTATAATACGAAAAAATAAAGATATTTTAATAGTTAATAGAGTCTTAGTATCTTAATTCTTTTAAAAACTATTAGTTAGAATGGCTTAGGAGATCTATAGGGTCCTAATTGCCGATTTTCTATTATAGTAAGAAAGATAATATCCCGCTAGTTATATTAGATAGTACTTACTTCTATCCTTATATACTTTACTTTAGGGGGGAGCTAACCCTTTAGCTTATAATTATAGTTATACGGCGTTACTTATACTAAAGGCTCGCCTAGCTACTTAGATAGGGGCCGTCCTTTTCTAAAATACGCCTTCTAATTTATAACTTAGTATATCCTTCTCTTAGTCCTATATACCTATAACCCTAGCCTTCCCCTAGGATAGACTGCGCGTTAGTCTTAACTAGTAGATATATATTAAGCGTACGTAGATATTAGATTTTTCGAATTAACGGCTAGGTAGGTATTACCTATACTCTTTACTTATTAGGCTGAGATACTATACCTAATACTAATTCTTACTATCTAGTCTTAATTATAGGGGAGGTATAATAGTTATAGTAGAGTTAGGGTAGGTATTATTATATTACCTAAAAAACTCTATATAGAGTTCTTAGTAACTACGCGACGTCTTAATATTATTTAACTTATAATATATTAGGGGAGATATCTTAGCTCTAAATAGGTATTCAGGTTCGTAGCTAGCACCGCGTATAGGTGTGTCTCTATCGCTAGCCAAAAAGCTCTTTATTATAGTCTATTTTATATATATATTACTAATCTCTAACCCTAATACTTCTAAAGTTATTTAAATAGTAAGTATTAAGCTTAGTATTTAGTAGTAAGCCTATAGTACCTATAAAATATAACGAAAACACTTCTTTTACTTATAATTACTACGTAAATAGGCTAATTCTAAAAATTCTTAATATATAAGTAAGCTAACAATTAAATTTAAAACTTATAAAATTATCTCGTTATTATATAACGTATATAGCGCGAGGTATTCCTACGAAGAAGTTATAATATATTCTTAACTTTTAGTAGTTAAAAGTACTAGGCCGAAAGTATATTATTAGGGTATTAAGTTTAGTATTTACTAGTAAGCTTATATAAGCCTATACTTATCTATAGTACCTATAAAATATAGCGAGAATACTTTATTTACTTATAACTATTATATAAATAGGTCGATTCTAATAATTCTTAATACGTAAGTAAGCTAATAATTAAATTTAAAACCTATAAAATTATCTCGTTATTATATAACGTATATAGCGCGAGGTATTACTACGAAGAAGTATATAGTAGATTTAACTTTTAGTAGTTAAAGGCGCTAGGCCGAAAAGTATAGTATTAAATATAGGGGTAATCTAATTAGCTATAAGCGCGAAATTACTTCGAAAGTCGCGATAATCTTTTATTATAAGAAAGATAGAAAGAGCTTACTACGTTAGGTTACTACTCTATTATATTCGTAATAATTAAGAGCTCGATTCTATTCGAATCTTAGAGTATATCTCTTTATCTCTTAATATTTAATCGTGCGATATTCTTTAGATTATTAGGAAGATTATTATTACGACTACCCCTAGCACGGGTATAGATTTCGTACCTATAACCGCTAGACTACTACGCCCCCTCGTAGGACTAAAAGACTAAATACTAAAGTTAACGACTTTGGCCCTATACTACTATATAATAGTACGTACGCTCGTAATAATTATACTCTAAAAGGGGTTTTAACGGCCTAAGATTAAGGCTATATAGGACTAGTCCGATAATATTATTCTATAACTATTCTAAAAAGCTTCGTATTTCCGCGTTTACCGGAAGCTAAGTATTAGTATAGTTATTATAATTATAACCGAATCTATCTCTAATTTAGTAATAGTATTTCTTAGAATATTCGTAGATTAACTAGCTTAGTAGTAAGGCCTAAATATTTATATAACTATAGATTAATAGAGTATTAGTACGGTATTTAGTAGTATTAGGAAGAACTATACTCTAATTAGGTATAGTCTTAAAAAGCTTGATTTTGATAGTAGATTATAAAAGTATTCGAATCCCTTCCTTATACGTATTACTAGTATTAACTCTTCTAAGTCTAATACTATAGATTATCTTAGCGGGGTGATATTAGTCTTATATAATCTACTTCTAGGCGGTAAATTAATTAAGAATCTAAGGTCTTTATATTATTTAGCTAAGTCTAGGTATAAATAATATAGAAGTAAGAGATCAGCTTTCGAATTAATTATTAAGCGATTAATAGCGCTACGGCTTACTCCTAAGACTCTAATAGTATTATAGATATTATTACTATACTATAGCGAGACTGCGTAAATAGGTTTAGTATCTAACTTCTAGCCCTATAGAGGGTGCCTATATAAGTATATTTACGGAGAATAGCTACTTCTATACTAGCGTAGGTATAGAGGGAGGTCCCCTATACGAAGGAATAGCTGTTAGAAATTCTAGTACCGTTAAACTTACGCTAATCTAGAGACTAAGTGGAGTAGTCGTAACGGCTGAGATTACTAGAGCGGAAATAAATCTAGGTTTATAGGAAGGCGCGTATAGCTATATAGTAATCTACGTAGTATTTTAGTACGAGTATAATTAAGAGAGGTATAGGTATGGCCTTACTTTCTTATACCCGACGGCCCTACTAGTATCTTACTTAGATTTTCTTAATATCTTAAGCTCGCTAGGTGAAGTAGGTCCGATTAAGTTATAGAGAGTCTAAGATAAAGGCGATATAGGATTCTATATTTATTTAGTTTTAAATATTCCAAAAGTTTCTATAAGCTCTAAACTTAGTATTATTATAGATATAGTAATTAAAGACTTCTAGAAGACTATAACTCTAACCCGCCCAGTTAACTTTCTAGACTGGATAAAGAAAACAGAGTATTAAGGTAAGTTGCCCTTCTATTTCGGCGTAAGTTTCGAGCGCGTAGTTGATAGGTATCTATTTAGTATCTAGGAGCAAGCTGCGCTGAATACTCTTATACGGATTAAAGAGGCGGTCGATTATTAAGTTATTACCGGACTATTTATTAGGATAATCGCCTTGCAATTATAGGTAACGCAGGTTTAGGAGGGGACTATAAGAATCTTCTAGAGTATATATCCTCCTACGGAGAGTAAGCAGTTAGGCTAGTGCAATAAATCTAACCAGCAGCGGCGCGATTAGTAACTAAAGTTGTAAAAATATCGATAAAACTCTCGACTTTTAAATACCTCTTAATAGAAGTGATCTAAGCACGCTAAAAGGATCTATTACGTTACCCGGAAGGGTTAGTTTTAGTAGTAGCGTCCTTAAAACGAGCTGAATCACTAGCTTACTTAGATAATTTAAGAACTTTAGATATTATTTACAACCTAGCTGCCTAGATAGAGGTTTATTATTAAGTACTGTACGAAGTGAAAGCAGTTGGAAAGCCGGAAAATATGGGCTGTGATTTGAACTCGGGACGGCAGGTATTAATTAGGTATTAAATAATATTTGGCTATAGGAATAGCTATACTTGATAGTTTCGCTGACCGTAGCGCAGCTAGGTAATTACTCGCTCTTTCCTTACCTAGCCACAGATGTATATTATATTAGCTAACCGATTCCTCTCCTAAGGCTCTATAGCTTGCTTGCTACGAGCGGAGCTTAGAAAACGCATAAGTTATTAGAGTATATAGATTCTCACCTATATTCGGTTTTATATTCTATAGAGACAGCTGCGATATTTAAAGGAGACGAAAGCTGTAAGTGTTATTTATGTGTGAATAAGCTTCCGAAGCTCCTTTTCTAAACGAAGTGTTCGAAAAGTCTATACTATAAAGTACCTAGTGGTAAGTAGATAACCTTTATATTATCTGTCGGCAACTTTTTATTATCGTCTGGCGCGAGGTCTTATCCCGTTAACGCCGTCGACTCTTTACCTGCACTTTTACTATAATAAGCCTTATCTTCGTCGTTGTTTGATTCGTCTGTGTACTACTCGGAAGATTCTCCTGTGGTCGATCCTTCTGTTATGTCTTCCCGAATTGCTGCTGTTAATGTATCTTGACTTTCTATTATCGCCTTGGGTACGAGTTAGAGAGGTTCTTGAAATAGTTTGGATCAAATTGCTCACCTGTTCTTCTCCTCCTTCCTGCTCTGTCTCGTAGGTAGCACATCGTTGATTTGCGCCTCGTCGAGTAGATCCAACAACCAGTCATTTCCCGTTGAATCATTTCCAGGATCATTGGCGAGGGGATTAGAAGCGGCCATCAGAATTTCATACATGTTAATGCTTCCATCGCTATCGATTGCTAATTGTTGAGTTTGGTCAAAATAGTCGGTGAGCGATACTGACACGTGCCCCTCATCAGCTACAGTTGCGTCGTATGGGGCCCAACATATTCTCCAGATAAACAGTAACGTAGTATCCTCGGCGTGTCGAACACAGCGCAGTATAATCTCAAGTGCTTTAGGCACGGAGAATGCATGACCATCGACTAAGATGAGCGAATTGTGGCAATAAGCTTTTAGAGTTGCATTGTATATAATAATGAATGGCGGTGGATCCGCTCGAGAGAAAAATCTCATGCTTCCTTGAAGAGGCGACTCGACATCGCCTATGTGGGGAAATAGCTTCAGCAAGGGTAACGTGTGCTGAGTGTCTACTCTCCTGGCACCGTAATGACTTTGAAACTCTGGATCAGGTGCAGAGCGGGAGGGCTGTTGTACTTGTAGCGTAGTTAGCGGGGGAAGATCGGATAAGCTTCTAAGGGTCTGTAGCTGATCTTCTCGCTTTTGCTCCTATAATATGAAGACGTATAGAAGCTCTTGTATGGAAGGTTGAGCATTATAGTTAATAATTGTACCAATTATGCCTATCTAAGGGAGTAAATTGTGATTTCGCTCGCTATCAGCAGCGCTATCTTCGGTAGATAAAGTCTCTTATAACCGCATCGCCTGCGCTAACACCCGAACTTTATGGAACCCGAATCTTCAACGAGCTTGCAGCCATTCTTGGATATGTGAGAGACTGGTGAAGACTTCAATTAAGCTGTGCTCGAAAAGAGCTGGGATTGGGCAGAGTATCCGTATTCGCGCGGCTGCAGTTTCGACCTGTGCCCATTCAACCTGACTTATACCACATATAACGATGATTGAAGGTATCTCCCCTACGTAGTTAGTTTGTAGAAGTGCTATCTCTCTGAACCATAGTCTGTAAAGCAAATTTGCCAGATAACATCTTGCTGCCTTACCACTGTGCTGCGCTCGAACGGCTAACAAAGGCCGAAGATCTTTGCGTGGATCTTCAATTTCTGCCAAACTCCGGCAGAGGCTGAACGCAGCGTCGGTAGATAATACAGTTCCAGGCCCAAGATATTTGCCCAAGATATCATCCGGCTCCTCATCTTTCCCAATCTATATGGTCACATTTTAAGCGCTTGTCCGGAAGAACTTGATCTTCCCAGAGCGTTCCTTGGAGTTCAACGCGCGTTGATGTCCGAGGCAGAGGGTTTTAATCCATAGTCTCCTGGATTCCCCTTGTCTGACGACATATGCGAGAGCGTCCGCTAGGGGAGACTGTATCGTAGTTGGCTCATCATCAATTAGAATCGAGGCATCGTGACTGTCGCTCTCCACATCCATGTATTCCAGTACATCATAGGAAGGGTATGTCTTCCACGGATATCGCTGTAACGAGTATCGCCAACCTTGCTGCGGCTCGCGGTTGTAAGGGAATTCCAGCAGAGAAATCTCATATGGTAAGACACCCATGCTTCGTGAAATCCTTTCAGTTGAGGCTTGATTTGATCATCAGCCTAGGAACCGAGATGTCCGCCAGAGGCAGATGCAAACCTGCGGTTGACAGACCTGCAGATAGAGACTCTGTCACCTCGTGACTATGATACCGGGCCTCAGCTTGTGCATCTGCAAGCCGCGGCATGCCAATTGTGACCTGAAGTTTCGAGACTTTGCTCAGTGCTTGCGAGTAGATACCCGGTTACATTCGGAAGGGTGGGCTCACAAGAGGCTGTATAGACCAGGCAGCAGTAGCGGTCAGCAAATGATATCATTATTGTCTGCAGCATAGAAACGCACCAACCAATGGCAGGCTCTTTGCCCTGGCGGACCCTGCATAAGCCTGCACACTAGGATTACATATCGTCATTGTCGTCGTCCATTGTCTCCCCCGCCTCTTTATGCAATCTCAGCATATGTATACATTATAGGTCATAGACTGTTGAGTCTTGAGCGTGACATTTGGCCAAATCGCGGACTCTTTGGGTTGGACATGCACTGAAGATCATAGCCTGAGGGCCCCCCGTGAGGTGTGATCGGAGAGAGCGTTCGGATGACAACATGCAGCATCCAGATGAAAGAAATAATGCCCAGAGACTCGACACGTCAAGCCAGGAGGTGGTGAATAGGCTAATCATCGAGGCGTTATTCTTTACGCCCGCAAGGGTAACAACTGCGAGGAGGTATCACTACAATCTCAGAGCCGCCCAAATAAAGAAGGGTGAATGTCTGAGCGCACTTAGTGACCGTTCAAATGATGGCAGTACTACACCTACATTACCAGAACATCTCATCAAGGCGTTGGCGTTGCAATACGAAAAGGTCTCGGAAACGGCTGCCTGTCATACAAAGCGAGACTTGACCATTTCGGATCATAACGCAGAACTCTGCAAGCCTTGCCGTCGAATCTTCGATGGCAATGGGAGCTTTGCGCTTCCAATCACCAAGGTGGAGAAAGGTGTTTATTATAGCTATTGGGATGTAAATCTCTTGAAAAGATCTGCCCAACGCTGTCCGCTGTGCTTGTTGATTCACAGGGGACTTGCAACTCCCCTTATGCTATTGGCGGTCAAGGATGTCATCCCTGCGCACTACGATGTTGTTGGTTTCCCCAACGATAAAGAAGTGTACGCTATCAGGGTTTTGTTCTATGGTCTGTCTCTTAAAAACACAAGGCTGCTGCCCAAAATCACGGATGAGGTTAGAATTATAATGATGGCCGTACAGCGTAGGTAACATCCATCTATGCGTCAGTTTTGGCTAAAACGAGCCCTCAGCATCGCATTTGCCCAAAGATCTTCGAAAGCTCAAGGATAGATCAACGACCACAATCTCACCTGGCCATTGCTCAATGCTGATGAATTGGTTGAATAAGTGCGATACTTCGCATGCATGTCTCCGTAATTCCGGGAGGCTTGAACAGGGCCGATCGTCTCTCCCTACTCGCCTGATCGACGTTGGCAATGATCCACATGCCAGCCATGTGCGCTTAGTCCTCTCTCAGGATCTCCCACCTAGCTTCAGATATCTTACGCTGAGCCACTCTTGGGGATCATCAGAAGTAGCGGTTACCGTCCAGCTTACAATGAAGAACAAGTCGAGCTTTATGACCTCCATAGGAGTTGAAAAATTACCAAGAACATTTGCCGACACGATACTCCTCTCGCGCTATCTGGGTGTTTGCTACCTATGGATTGATTCACTTTGTATTGTGCAAGATGATGAGATGGACTGGAAGACAGAAGCCGCAAAGATGGCCGAAGTATACGCTAACGTATATGTCAATGTAGCAGCCACAGCCTCCTCGAATTCCAGCTAAGGACTATTCAAAGACAGGAATCCAATGACTACCAAGCGTTGCGTTGCTACGGTGCGGGAAGGCCACTCGCTTATTCCTGCTGGGACATACCAATGTTTTAATGCGAGAGAATGGATGTGCCAGATTAGCAGGGCGCCCTTGAGTAAACGCGCATGGGTTTATCAAGAGTGGCTCCTGTCACCACGCATTCTACACTTCGCCAATGACCAAATTTTTTGGGAGTGTCGGGAGATGCATGCGTCTGAAACATTTCAGGATCATATTCCGGCACGTTACGAGTTTGGTCTGCGAAGGTTTGATCTCGAATCATCCAAGGAAGTCACCAAGCGGGAATTCCTCGAGATATGGGATACCATAGTGCAGGCATACACGGCGCGTGACCTGACTTATGTTTCAGACAAGCTTACGGCTCTATCTGGTCTAGCTAGAACCCTGCACCGAAGACACCCAGAAGCAGGAAAATACGTGGGTGGAATGTGGGCAAAGTACTTGATCGATCAGCTGGCCTGGTCAGCTTCGTGCAAGGCCCATAGATCGAACATTTATCGCGCCCCATCCTGGTCTTGGGCCTCCATGGACGGTAGCATCAGCTCGAACTTCAATTGGCGCCTTGTCAGTCGAGAACACCGCAATCGAGCCTGCCGCTCTCCAGTTACAATCCTAAGTATTGATACCAGTTTCACAGACGATCTGTTTGATTCGATGATCAAGGCTACATTGAAAGTGGAGGCGCCACTGCTCAAAATCACCATAGAGGCTGGTGAAGGGGCAACAGAGGACGAGGACGACGACAAGAATCGCGAGCCAATTCAGATGATGAACAACACTGTCGCAGGAACGCTTTCAAATGAAACAGAGCGCCCAAGACCATTCGGAGATCGCGACTTTCGTCTACTGCTGAGCGCGAAGAATCACCCGTTTTTTATGAGAGAGGGATCACGAGGACGACTTGACGATGATCGTGATATCTCGGCTGAGCCAGAGCTGTATTTCATGCCCTTACTCATCTACAATGATAAGCTTCCGAGGTTCGGTGATGAGGAAGAGCCTGTGGTTGACGAGATCATTGGCCTTGTTCTGGAACCCACGGGTGCAATAGAAGGGCAATACAAGAGGTGTGGCACATGTACGGTAGAAGAAGCAGATGTTGAGCTTCTGTTGTGCGACCTAGGAAATCAGAAGCCTGATGAGGTCCCGTATGAGCAGTGGAAGCCTGGGGACATTGGTCTTGATGATATATTTCCTCCGGACTATGTCTGTAAGGACCTGGACTTTATCCCAAAACGCTTCGATCGATTTGTACTTAGCATCATCTAAAGATTGCTGATCTAGTAACTTCTAGCCTTGCCCGAAAGTTTGAAAGCTTATATCAGCGCAAACATGAAGACAGGGTTATTACTTATCGTCCGGTATACCTGCTCGTTTTCGCCACTCCTTGCGTGGATTTCGTCGAAATTATTAATTCATTAAGTTACTAGTTAAGAAAACTCAATGGATTGTGCTGCAGATCCACTGCAAGCTGGCAGCCACGCAGTCTGAGTGACGGTGGGCTATTGAAGCATTTATATGCTGCCTACCCCAGACGATAGCTTGAGCAAGCTCCTTCAGCTTCCTATCCCTTTCATAGCGTAAGCTAAGATGGTTGCTGAGGTTGTAAAGGTAGCCGGCTCGATCACTGTTGCCATCTGGTATCAAGTTAACGGCCTCTTGACTGTGCTTGATTACTTGCGTGAGGTCTTCCGGCTTGCCATCTCTTTCATAACGTGTGCTGAAATGGTTGCTGAGATTGCTAAGGCGGCTAGCTTTATTGGGGTTAGGATCTGGTGTTAGATATGACCGTCGTGCAGAAAGCATGCATTGGTGGGGTCGGCATCACGTCGTAGGACAGTTGCCCGATACGCCATACGCAAGGCTGAATTGTAGGCTTCATCAGACAACGCTGAGCGTCAGGCAGCTGGGGTCGCCGCTCAAACCGCGCCGTGCTTTTAATCGCTTGGACATCTTCGATCGCCTCGAAACTTAACTGCGACGTCAACCCAGATCGCGGAAGTCGCTGGTCTCGCTATAGGTGCTGTGAGCCTTGCTGTACTGTTCACGACATGCGTTGAATGCCTTGACTATATCAGCCTTGGACGGAACCATGGCCGAGACTACGAGCTGTCCATGACAAAGCTTATCTTGCTCAAGGCTAGACTCATCGCATGGGGTCAGTCCCTTCAAATGACGGTCGGGGGCCGAGAGAATATAGCTTTGCGAGATCACTGGTCCGCAGAGGGGAAAACCGTTGGGAGATGCCTAATAAGCATCAAAATGATGTTTGAAGAAGCTGATCAGACAGAGTCAAGATACGGGTTGAAGCCACTGTTAGCGCACTCTGGTTCTATCTCCTTACCCCAGGAACAGAGAAACAACGCCTTCTCTCGAGTCGAGATCGTTTTCGGATCGAGAGTAATCCAAAGGCAAGAGGGAGTCTCGATGCTTCAGAAAACTCGATGGGCGATCTGCGACAAGAAGAACTTTGACTCGATGATTGCGGACCTGACTCTCATGGTCGATGGACTCATAGACCTGAGTGAAAGACTGCAGGCGCTCGAGCTTCAGCAGAGGCCGCTGCGGGTCGAAGTCCAAGCAATTTCGGACGTGGATAGTGTTCATCTCATGGAAGAAGCGTCGGACCAACTTCAAGCCCTAGCCCGGTCGCAAATCACAGAGAGAGGGAGCGGCAGGCGAGACACGTCCGGTCATACATACATCAATACGATCATCAAGGATCAGGCCAAAGTCCTCAACGGAAGTATCGGCTACCAGAGTCAGACCTCGCACGTGTACCGAGGGTTTCAGGTCTTGGAGGATGCACATGCAATACAAGGGGATGTATCAAATGAGGCAGCGCTCGCATTTTCCAAATAGCGGGCAATAATGAGTTGATGATGGCCGGATCTGGAACTCAAGGAGGTGTACTTGATCTTGTGTTCAGTGAATAGTGTCAAAATATAGGGTAGAACACTTGCTTGTTAGGTAACTAAGTGCTACTCGCGCGACCTATGTACAGTGGTGCTAACTGAGCCTACTTTGGCCGGAGTGTTGATAGGTAGATAGGCGGATCTACAGCGTCAGCTAAGAGGGTATAGAACCTATACCAATTGGGGCGAGGGTAGGTAAAGGGGCAGACCCCAAAATCATAATCGAGTCGACCCCAACAGCGGAGATAGACGAATGCGCTGAGCTAGTTGGCAAGTTGCAAATGAGGGAATTTGGCAACAACTAGTGGACGGTGTACGGTGAGAACAAAGGTTATTCAAGTACTGATGCGAACCATTTCCGGTAATCCTTGTTGGACCAGTCGACCAGCAGGTCTAGGGCCGCAACCATCTGGAAAGCACCTAAAAGGGTCCTTGTCGAACCAATCGGAAGCTGTCCGTATAAATTCTGCGCCTTGAGGTTAGCTGATCATACCGGATGATACAGTTGGAGCACCAACATTGCTATGATCATCTCCCTTGATTGCGGACAGAAACAGATCGTGACCATAGAACGTGAGGACTGGCAGAGTAGGTACCTCACCGCCAGCTTTACCATGCTGCTTCAGAAGCTGTGCTAGTCTCAACAAGCCTGCGCCGGCCCAGACTGCCAACTGTACATCTGCAACATCCCCACCCGTGAAAGGTATCTTGGTCTCTATGCTGAGGCTAATAGGGTTCAAGCGCAACGAAGCGCTTGAAGTCTGATTGATGGACTGGGAATTTTTATCCAGGTTAGTAAGGGCTCGGAGGATTCGCTCTTGCATATGCGGTGTTGGTTTGAGGTAGACGGCGAGGTCAACGAGCTTACTTTGCATCGAGGTGCCGGAGAGATGACTGGGCGATAGCGATGGGGGTTGAATGCGGGCGTCGGTTCTATAGAGACAGTAAGGGTCAGCCGTATATCACTGACTACAACACGGCGGAACACACATATTTAGGTAGTCCATTGATTCGTGGTATTTGGGATTCTGGATAACCAACTCCAGGATGTGTTCATGTACTCGGCTGTTCCAATTGGCTTCGGAGTGGAACTCCCTTACACATTTCTTCGCCTGTTTCGAAACATTCTGGAGCTGAACAGTCCACGAACGCTGGTATTCTCGCTCGTCAACTTCCGTGGTCTCAGAAGATGTGTAGTTGTAGTCTAATGGCCTATCATATTTGTGGAGAATTCTTTCGACGTCGGCCTGCGAGTCGCGCTGTTAGAACCAAGGGTTACATTGAAGGGATATTAAACATACCCTGAGATGGACTGGGACGACTTGATGTCCACGGCTAATCTCAACCAGTCTCTCGTATCGGTCCATTACCCCACCCAATCTTTCGGCTACAGCACCATCTAGGTCGCAGAGCTTTGTTGGTCTATCCGCCATCAGAAGGTCGGCCATCCTCTTCACAGGACTTCGCGACCGAGTGCTGGAAGCTTCATCATTGGTAGACTTGCGTGAGGGAGATGATACGGAGGCTTCTAGCCTGGTGTCTGGGTATGGAAGCCTTGGTACATGGCCAGCAGCAAGGGTAGCTCGGCTCCTAGCTTTCGGTGTTGGCTCTTCCAAGTCCGTCTCGTCCTCTTGCGTGCTATGGTCTGGTTCCTCTTGTTCCATTTCCGCTGCTACTTCCTTCCCTCGTGTCTGGGCTTGCTTAGGTTGGCCGCGCCGCGTGACTGGCTTCTTCTGGGGGGTGATGGGCGGACCTCTGGCTTTTGCCCTCGGCTTTCGTTGTTTGGAAGGCGAGGCCGGGAGGCTTTGTTGGGTCTCGCGTTCAGCACGAGCGTGTCTATCTTCCAGTGACTGAGGCATGCGATTCCTATTTATCTCAGCGAGTGGCGGCAAGCAAGATGGACGAAAGTCGTGGCCGTGCTGCTGAAGGGCGCGTTTCCGTTTGCGTTTGTTGTGAACTTCATTCTGCTGCTGCTCGGAAGGGATAGACTCGAGCCAAGTCAGTACACTGCCACCATCTGACATTGGTGCTGATCGTTAAAGTGAAAGATAAGTTTCATGGTAGGGTCGTACTAGAGGGACGCGCAAAAATGTGGCGTAATCCGGCGGCCGCGATAGAAGGGCTAATCCCCCAGCCGATCAGCCCTATAGTTCTAGGGCTGAGGCTTAAATTGTCGAAACACAAGATTTGTCCAGGCCTCAGCCCTTCTAGGTAAATATGAAGTCGCAGCGACGTCTTATAGACTAATTCTTGGTGTTGCAGGTCTTCTACCACATGGAGGTGAGCGGCTCGAGAGGCTTTCTCAGGATTCAAGACCTAGAAGAACGCCTTGCACTCGACTCGGGTATGATAAGCGGAGCGTTTTCCGCTCGGAGCGGGACATTGTTCCGCTCCCTACAAAGCTTGGCATGAACATGCAGGCGCGTCTGATATATACAATTCTCTACTTACGTCTATTACCCATGTAAGCCCCATCTTACAGCAGGTCCAACACCCTCGCACTACCCATCCCTATATGTTCTTCGACGCCTCCCCCTCCGGATCCGCGTGGCCGACCTTTGCAACATTATGTCCGTAGGGCGCCACACTTATCAAGAGGACACAATTAGCAGATCCAGTGTCATATCAAATTGGCTTGACGGTCACCCTGACCTCCCTTACAGCTACGAGAGCGTCGTCACACCAGCCAAGATCACGCGTAAAAGGCAGCGCGTCGCCCACGAGCACAGCTTCTTTGCACAGGAGACTACGAAACACAACAGCAAGCGTCGCAAGCTGGAGAACATTTCTGGCAACGCAATGCCTCCTGGTGCCATTCCAGATGAACGCGCACTACCTCCACCCAGTCAGAAGCCTCCACCTGTGAGAAGTTCCGCTCGTCAGGTCTCTGGGAATGCAAAACGATATAAAGATTCGGTTGTGGCTACAGCTGGCGGACAGTCGACAGCTATAGCTCCAACAACTCCGCGTCGATCCCGCCTACTCCTGTCCACCCCGGGCGATACACCGGAGTCACTCGATGAGGATCCCACACCAAGGGCGGGGGCATCGTTCCTAAGCAACATACCTATCCTGCAGCACGCGTGTTCCCCCGATCGCTCGTCTACACAGTCCTCTCACTCAGCATCCAGCTCAACACGTGCCCGTTCGGACTCTCCAAGCAAGCTAGGTGATCTACAGCTATCGCACATAAGAGTCAAGATTGTCGAGGGAAACAAGATTCCAACCCACGGAGAGGCTCTCTGGCGTGATTTGAAACGTTTCAGTCGTGGGAACAAGGTTATACCGTGGTCTATGAGACACGAGGCGCTACTCGACTTTGACGTTGATGATGAGGATACCGATCGTTTCTTTGATCCTGCCACAAAAGGAGAGGGACAGAAGCTCGGGAATGATACGCTTAGCCACGAAGAATACTGGACGAGGGCGGTTGAGCTCCACTCGGCTGCACGGGAATGCCGCAACCAAAGCCTCTCAGAAGCTGCCTGGAACAGTGAGGTCCACTCGACACTCATACGTCTAGCCCTACGAGGCCAGTGGAGGTCGAAAGGGGTCTGGTATCGTGATGTGACGTCCGCGCGCATCCGGGACAAGTCTCTTTTACCCACCAATAAACAGTCGAAGATGGTAGATTACGTCTTGGTCATAGAGCCTGATGCTGAGTTGGAGCCTTGCATTCGAGAGCTGATGATCGCCAAATGCCTTTCGAGCGTCACTCATGCCGAATGCGAATACTTACGCTTCCTACTCATTGGTCTCAGTATCGAGACCAAGCGTGCCAGTATTGATGAAGACAAGGCGGAGATGCAAGTTGCCACGTGGATTCGAGCCCACTACGCGAAGCTGCAACAATTGGCCCCAGCTGCAATACATATGCCAGTTCTTCCGCTTATCATAGCCCAAGGCCATAATTGGAACTTCATGCTTGCCGAAATGGCTGCTCCTGACAATGTTGTCATCCATCGAGAGTTGTTGTTGGGCGGGACGAACAGCATGTTGGGTATATATCAGCTCTTGGCAGCCCTGAGAAGACTAGCCAAGTGGATGTACGAGGATTACAAGCCATGGTTCATGACCGAGGTACTAGGGGCGTAGAGACATACCTTGACGTTCAATGAGCTTCTCCGCCTTTCCATACTCGGCCATATGCCGCCTTCCCATCCCTCTACACAAGCACAGTCAAGCAAACTGTGGGATCAACACCAAATGCTGAGAACCAAGGATAATGTCCCATCAGCAAGCCTACGATACCTATTGAGAGATCTTACTTTACCTTGTGATAGCGATCAAAGGACAAACGACCGTCTGGTATATGGAAACGACTTATTTCTAAGAAGTATATCTTGGTGGCTGAGACTTCCTCCATATTGGGTAAGCGCTATTGGCCTGATGAGATAGATTATGAGGTGTCATACCGGATCATAAATCTGCTCACAGGGAAAGTCCTTCGCGTTTCGTTCCAGCTTGCTCACATACTTTTTCGATTCTCTCCACTGTGAAACGGCGTCCCTTACGCAATCGCTTACACAGGGAAGCCTGCTTATAGGAAGGCGGTCCTGATTGATTTCCGCACAGCTACTCCGTCTGTCATCTCAGCCAACATTACCACGTACTCGCTGAAACCCGCTGTCAAGCTCATTCCGTAAAGTTAAACCTTGTCATCATCTGTGGGCAAACCGGAGTCGCGATGGTCATCGCGATGTAGATAGAGCACGCCCGAATACCTTGGGGCGTCAACTATTCGCGCTAGATAGACTGTTTAGGTAGGTTACTACTTTGGGAATTACAGTAATAATTACGTATATTCTCATTGAATCGTTCCTGTTACGGTTCTAGCACTCAAGCACTGAGCCCTGATTGTTCATCAGGGCTTGGCACTCATACATGACTGTGACCTTCCACCAACTCCATATTATCCTCATAGCTGATATTCTAACACCTCGGATTCTATTAGTACCAGTCAGCTCTCAGTCTGTTCCCTAACTCTACAACTATTCGTTCGCGCCCCTAGCGTATTGCTAGTCCTAGTCTTGGCAGTCCTGACATGGTACTAATCTCCGTATGCGCAGCTGTACCGCTTCAGCCCCATCGTGATTTTCACTCCCGCCAGTACAGAATACACAGTAAAGATCTGTCTTATAGGAAGATATTATCCATTCATGTTCTTCGTAAAGTGCGGAGATTCATGTGGCGAGGGACAGCGCAGATCTTCTGTTTGCCAGACTGCCAGCAACCACCACACGAGGCTATTCGCCACTACCTTGCTTGGAGAACGCATCTCACAGAGTCGTTATGACAGGGCTGGTACTCCATGTCAGACGAGGATGAGTGGGGATTGTGTGCCGCAACGGCGGATCCCAGATGCTCAGCCTACCTGAAAGGTGGGCTCGACAGCCCACGAGCTACTCAACCCTAAGGCGTCCACTGATTTCCTGCAAGGAGGTGGCGGTGGCTTATATGGGAGCTGAGTGTCGCCTCTGCTACTTAACAATGTTCTTCCACACCCTCTTTTCGTAAAGCTAATCATGCTTGCTACCGCGTTCTTCTATCTATCTGCGCTTGCTAAAACCGTCACCTGCGTTTGGCCGTTCGATACGAGTTTTGCGTATTGGGCTTGGCAAAGTGGTGAGTAGCCCTAGATGATCAGTAAGTGGTACTTGGATTGAAGGGCACCTGACACTTGCAGCTGTTGTTGTGGACCAATGGCTCTACATCGAAGGAGGTGAATACCATACGCTCGAGGGTAACGGTGCTGCTACGAATCTCATTAAACGTAAGCATCTGCTGAGCACAAGGCTATTGTGCGGCCGGTCACTTATACGACGAGTGCGCCCTCTCAGTCGCCGCTACACTTTCGGTCGACTTGTCGCAGCCATGGACGGTTGACTCGGTCAGCGTTCGCAACAACAGCAACAGGCCTTCAGTGATGTCTTTAGTCCGACGACCACAACTGTGGTATGACCCATTGACCAATCTTGTGATGGGAAGAGGAGGATTCGCATATGATGGGTCTGCTGCCGATAATCTCTGGACGTTCCCCCCAGACGGTCAAGGAGGTGTGGTTTGGTCGTTGAATCGAACCGCGTCTCGAAATGCGGCACAGCTAACTCCGTCATTTGGAGGGGCGTTCACAGCTACTGCCACGTCTTGTTACAGCCTTGGCGGCGCCGTGATGACTTTTATCAATGACAGTGTCTTCGGTTTCGCCCTCGAAGGCCTTACGATATACGATTTCACAACTGATACCTGGAAGAGTTTCGCATCTTTCGGATGGTCGCAGAGCGGGTATGCCGTACAATCACAGGCAGCTTTTATGCCAAACTTTGGCCAGGAAGGTCTAGTTGTTTTTGTTGGGGGAGATGCGCCGCCAAACCAGACGTATCAGTACCAAACAGGCGCCGCATTGGTCGAGTTCTCCGATGTCACGGTCTATGATCCCGCTAGCGATACCTGGTATCACCAGGCCGCGAGCGGTTCGGTGCCACCTCCGCGCTCGGAATTCTGTGCCGTTGGCTCGGCATCCAAAGATAATGGCTCCTATGAGTTGTAAGTCCTTACGTTTGACTCCTGGTAGTGCAGGGTTTGCTAACGTTTCCCCTAGATATGTCTTCGGCGGCTCTACCAATCTCACATTCGACGGCTTTCACCGCGACGACGCGGGATATTTGGATGTGTCTATCTTGTCGATGCCATCATTTGTATGGTTCAAAGCAGGGACCACCACTCAAGTACGCCGGGCCAACCACTTCTGCCAGATCATTGGAGCGGGTCAGATGCTCGTAATCGGAGGTCGCGATCCTTCGCGAATGCACCCTGAAGGCTTCTTGGATGGCGTTGATCCTTGGACTCGAGGCATGAATATATTTGATATGAATAGCCTCAACTGGACTGGTGCTTACATTCCTGGTATCATTTATGACCGACCGCCCGTGATCCAGCAATACTACACGAACCAGTACGTTGGTATATACACCCCTTCAAAGTTAGTTCCTATACATGCTGGCTAAGGGAGGAATAGTGCCAACGAAACGAAGTGGAGCAACACATCTCTCGCAGCTTTATTCAGTAAGCGAGAAAGGCTTTGACTTTTGACACTCAGTTCTTATTGACAAGCGCCAGGCCTAAAGCCGTCCACGACTTCAGCAATAAAAGGGCCGTTCATAACTTCCGCAATAAAGGGAACATCTTCTGATTCGTCTCCCTCGCGGACACCCACTCCGCAGCCGAACCACGCAGGCGCAATCGCCGGCGGCGCCGTCGGTGGACTTGCCGGAATATTTCTTGTTCTGGCCTCTGCATTTTACCTCGTCCGCCGCCGCCAAAGTTCAGCCTCTGAACCCGGTATGTCCTCGCACGGAATACTTCAAACGCAGAGATATGAGATGCCCTCGCACGGAATGCTTCTGACGCAGAGATCTGAGATGGAGTCTCTCCCTGTTGAGATGGAGTCTCTGCCTGTTGAGATGGAGTCTCTACCTGTTGAGATGGAGTCTCTACCTGTTGAGATGGAGTCTCTGCCTGCTGAGATGGAGTCTCTGCCTGTTGAGCTGTCGGGAGCGGACAAACTACACCAAAACCCACCAGAGTATCCAGGACTACCTAAGACTTGAAATCGAGAATCAAGTTAGAGAATGGGATGGAAAGTGGGGCCGAAGAGAGAAGATCTAGTATACTAATTCAGGGAACAACAACTTCCATTCAATCACTTAGTAGAATAGTGCCTCTAAACCTAGTATATTTCAAGTTTACAACACTAAGCTAGTATCGATTCTGCTATATAAGTTCTTCAACGGTAGCTATTATTCTCTGATCTATCAAAGACTTGATAGATTTCGCTATCGTCGCCTAGGTCACTACTGAAATGCGGTTATCTCATTCTCTTACCTTCCGAATGAATTGCCTCAGTTTACATCAGGAAGATAATAATACCGGAAGAATGTTAACGTCCCAGCAGTTATTATTATACTTACAAGGTCATTTGATAAAGCTACATAACGGGCCGGTATAGTAGTACGACAGCACGTTGCCGTAATAGCCGGCGCTTAGGGAACGTTGACCATAATCTGAGATAAGTAAATACAGATACGTCTACCTGCCACCTCGTCCTTTTATAACTTCAACGTCACGAAACACTACGCGGATCTCAAAACCTTTCAGCAAATTGCCCACAGGTCAGATAGAACTATCGGTAGTCCGCCAGCTCTAGCATGCTTCCCTACGCCATCAACTCCTTCGGGTACATACATGTTTGCTACCCAAAGAGTTAGGATACGGCCAAGGTAAGGAGTTATTCCAGCCCTTTACTATAGACGTCACGGCCTCGTGCTGAACTGTCCGTATACCTGCCTATCCGAACGATTAATCTCTAGTAGAGAGTTTTCTGCTCCCCAAGGGGCTATCCTACCTCTTTGGCAACCGTTTCGGTAACGTTGATGAGCCCCGCTGTCGCAATTCCGTCATGCTCTTCGTTTCTCCGCCAGGAAAACTCCCTGTGTCATTAAGCCTTCACTGCATATCATCTCTGAATTTTCATTAGTCCGAGCTCTGAACCTTCCACCTCTCAAGAATCTTCATCAAGGCAAACCCCATATACAGAAACATTCAAGCCTCCATCAAGTGCCTCATGTCGTCCTCCAGTAGCATGGAGATCGATGATCACATTGATAATGCTGATGACGAGGGTTTCACCTCTTCACTTGGATCGAACACTCAGACCCCTACGAGCCTAAGAGACGAAGAATATGAGCCAGATACTCGCCTGTACGACGAAGATGATGATCGAAATCATGCATCACCATCGAAATCGCCTTTCGACTATCACTCTAGCACGACTTCTTTTGATGGCCGTCCTACATCGCATCCAATGCATACGCCTCCGAGTCAGACGTTCCCGCCATTATCTCTGCGTCTTGCTGGAGGAGACTCTGTTCCGCAGGCAACCTCTTACACTTTCGGGCGTACTGATTCTCCAGCTGATGTAGATCTAAGCCCATTGTCGAAAGTCCCCCCAAACTATGGACTTACAGCTCGAGGCGGGTTCGATATCAGCGAGTTTTCAATCTTCAGGCAAGAGCACGCTGGAGTTGATCTAAAAAACACCACGGGTCAATATGCTCGAGACAGGATTCCAAGCTTGATTAAAGAAGTTGCTCCCGCTTATACTTCGTCCCCGGGTACAATTGTACGAAGCTCGATACCGGAGCATACTGTGTGTCACGACAGATCCTTTCTGCAACACCCTTTTGCAATTGCGTCGACTGTCTCTGCTTCAAGCTTGACGCGCTATGCTGAAATTACACCCTCAAACTCAACCGAAGAGCCCGCAGGCGCCGAAACCTCATCCTTCCCCAATGCCAGTATGGTTCCAAACTCACTGCAAAAAAACTTCAGCGCTAGACCTTTGACCTTGCTACAACACTGTCCTGAAGCTCCGATCCAGAACCTAGGAGAAACACACGCTAGCGATGAGGCTTCGCGCGTGTGGTATCAGCATCTTGGTGCTACCGGCCACAAGCTTACACCAGACCAAGCTGGTATAGACTATCTACCACTTATACCGCAACAGCACACCAATACAGCTCCAACATCAATGCCACAGCAATTTAGTAAACCCTCGCGTAAACGAGCTTTCTCGCCAACGATAACCGTCTCCCATCGACCAGGTATCTCGCCATTGAAGGAGACTAACAAACGTCAGCGCCGCTCTATGGTGTCAAGCACATCTCGAGCGTCGTTGACAACCCTCCACCCCAGGCCCAATCCAATGGCACTTGCAATCTTTTCCATAGACCCCTACCGCTGGACCGAATACGATGTAGTCTTCGCCCTTACCAATCCAGAGAGCATCGACCTCCAGCTAGCCGGTACCCGTCTCGCACTCCCTTCTCAGTTCCAGCTGGCTCAAATCTTGACGTCTCATCAAATCGACGGGCCTAAGCTCCTCCTGTCTCTCGACGAGCTCGCCATGCATAACCTCAGCATCACGCTTATTGATCATCAACAAGCCCTCGCACGCCTTATCACCCATTTCCGCCGCCGCTCCGCAGGCTACCAAGCCTGGCGTTACGAACAACATCAGCAGCAGCAAACCAGGCGCACAAGCAGCACTTTATCTGGCACTCCCTCAGCCGTCAACATTGACGCACAAATGCCCGCCATTTTGGCTAATCTTGGACAATATCCCCTGCGCGAGAGTGAGGAGCGTTTGTTTCATTTCCCGAGCGGGTGTGTCAATGCGACGAAAGGGATGGATGGGAAGGTCTTGCTTGCATATAGGCACAGCCTTGGGACAGGGGAAGCAGGGCCATTTGTTATGCATTGTTACTGATGTCTGCGCTACCTTCCTGTCACTGTTTCTTCCCTCTTGCATGCTAGAGACCACTGTTCACGGTTCCATTTTCCCACAGAATCTTGAACAAAGTCACGATCACACGTGATTCAAGCAAGCAAGTCTAGAATCTCCTAGAACGTACCGTAGAAAAGCTATCGTTAGCAGTAAAGCTCTTCCGTAAACCCAAAGAGGTATCCTTCGCGATTGCTAGCACAATTGACTAAACGTATATTAACCAAACATATCGAAGCTTACTCTAACCACAAAGATCAAAGCTCGTTCACTAGTAATATAAGCCTCTTAGAAGGTATTATAGGGTAGAAGGTATGTATTTCCGGTATAACAAAGGGAAGAAATGAAACGCGCAGCTTGAAGAAATCGCGCGTTTAGTGCTACCTATTAGACCTGAATAAAAAGAGTCTGATACATGTATGAGAATCACGCGTGATTGGTACATATACGAAAATCACGCGTGATTGGTTTCGGAATAGGATTCCACATATAACCGCTGAGGCCATCAGTAGAGATGGTAGGAGAAAGAGAGACTGGAGATACTGGTGGAGGTTGAAATTCTTGGTGTTTCTAGGAGATCTGCACAGCGGAACTTTGTAAAGTATAGAGACGCTAAGCTGTATCGGCAGATCTTCCTAACCCTAATTGTTAGATCGTGGCAAGCTTTAGCCTTTATGAGGCTTTAGAGTCTAAATCTTAACCTTAACCTAATCCTCTCTCGTCATAGTCTCCGCGTGTTTACCATGCTCTCATGCCATGTGAATATACGACAATACCACAGGTTCATTAACAAGGGCATCCAGTTCAAACACCTGAATGCCCAATATACGCTGCATACAAACTATTAACGTGAGGAACCCATTCAACTCTACGTAGCTTTTCTGTATCAATTGCTCTAGACAGCTACTGACACAAGGGTTACCAGATCAAGGACACACACGAAGCTAATCACTACATCTATCTTCTCACTCTTCTACGCTCCCACAAAACACCCTCTCCTGATACCGGTCGCCGTATCTGCTACCGGTCGCCGTATCTGCTTAATACCTCCAGTATCTAGTGTATCCTCCTGTACACTCTCCACCTCTACCATACCTTTCACAGCCCAAGGCTACCAGGGACCTACTATCCACCTTCCTAATGGCATCTCCATCATTCCTGGTTCGGAGTTCACTCGAGACAATCATTAGCAATACCACAATACCCACAACATAGCTTTCACCCAACCTGCTTGACGCCAGCACTTATCATGGCATCCTATATACTGGAATACCAAACCGCCTATATACACACCACGAATGTCTCGGGACCTTAGAAAAGAGCATATATCAACCCCCAGAGCTCATTGCCTCTCGTTATATTTCATTGTCTATGAATGCGTAAGCATCTGCCGCCAGGAAGAAGGAGACTAAGAGAGTTGACGGTGAGGACTACATCGCAAAAGACTTCGACAGATGTTTCTACTTGTTGGCTTCCATCCAAATTCGACTTGCCCCCCCTATAACAAACTGCAAGTCGGCTGTGAGCTTCGTCATCTACACAGGTTCATAGCGACGCCTTCGAACACTTCCTTACACCCACCCTTATCCAGCCCTGCAGCTAGAGCGAACGTATATCTCACTCTTCTAATACCTCTACAGTCGCTGACTATCTCTTCAATCTATAGAACCCCTCTCTAAGTTCCTCTGCCCTGGCAATCATTTGACGGGACTTTTCCTATGAGTGCCCCGCCTTGTAAAAGAGTAATGTCGGCTCCGCAGTCTTCGAGCGTCCCACTAAACCTTTACCGAGCTCACTGCTCCCATCTCATATGGAGGCGCCGCTCCTTCCTCCCTGCTGCAATCGTCCGAAACCTCCTACACCTCCTACAACCCGAAACACGGGAGCCCGCTGGTCCAGAAGTCCTCATCTAGGCGCGACTAGGATTCCTAGATATACCACGATGGCATGACACAAGGGAGACCGAACACTCGATAACAATTTGCAAGGGAGGCCCTTGGGTGCTTTAAAGATCCAGACGACAAGGTGGCGTCGGACACAACACATGCTCGTCTCATTAGAGGGTATCGGCGGGAGGGGTGGGAAGCAGAACAGTGGGGAAAGCGAAGTAGATAGCGGAGAAAAAGGCGGAGGTCCTCCGCAGCTATCAGGGCCCCACCCTGACGCTCGAGCACACGTAACAAAAGACAACCTGAATGCAAGATGCGAACGTAAGCACAGCCTGAGAAAAGCAATGTTATCGATTTTTTGCCAATGTGATCCCCATAGCCAAGCGCACTCAACCTTGCATTCCTGGCCAACTTCCAAGCAGACGTCGATGCAGTCATCTGAACACTGCGTACGATAGAGGGCAATTACGAGAGACAGCTGCACCCTTCGTCACATACTCATATGAATCTCCCCAATCCCTCCAACCTGTGATACATCCTGAACCCAATCTGGCTTCGTTGTTACGGCTACGCGCAGCTACCCCACGAGGAACCCTGCTTTACGTTCCCGCTCTTCGAGATAAACTTACATTGCAAGAGGGTATCCTTATACAATGGTTAAAAAAGTTCGGGGCCGAGCTTGTTCCTAAGGAAAACATGATGAGTTTTGTTCCGTTATTTGTGCCGTTTTGACAATGTCATGTCAAGCGTATAGGGGAGTAAAGTCTAGTGTGAATACGGTCTTATATATGTCTTCGAAATGATGCATGTTCGAAAGCCTGCATGTCAGGTCGAAATCCTACATGATCGGAATCACACATGATCGGAATCGTGCATGATCGAAATTGTGCATGGTCGAAATCCTGCATTAACAACCCTTGCATCATAGGCTGAAGACCTGTCCACGATTTTGAGTCTCGCATGAACCAGACGTATGTCTTCAAGTACTTCATCCCAGTACTGGCAGAGCTGGATGGGGCCGGTGTTGGAGCTGTAAGACATGACTGCCGTCCACTGAATCAGACCGTCCAAGCTCCCTCAACTATCCCACGCGAAGAATCCCAAGCATATCGTTAAAGCATTGTTTCAATCAATCTAAGATCCGGCCCTTCAGAACATTGCGGCCCTCCGACACGATCATCCATAGATCCTCAAGACATCTTAGCCTTTCCGTATACTAGATGGAACGGAGGGCGAGACCTACAAGCCTCACGCAGAAGGTGCTACTAGATTTGGGACGCCAAGCAGACCTAAGAGATACTATGATCGACTCGTCCATCAAATTCCCGAACAAATCCTGCCTCAAAGGCGCCTTCTTCAAAGGTATGGGTTGGGATCTACGCCCAGGCTCCTGGGAGAACACCTTATACAGAAAAGCAAAGAGAGCGGCAAAAGATGCTTATGCAGACGTATTGAGGAAAGCCTCTCCAGCGGCGCGATTACGTATTTCAGAAAAGTCATTCATAAATGAGACCAATCAGGCAGTCTATCGGGAATTGGAGAGGAGCCAGGATCCGGATGTCGTGGCGTGCTGCAAGTATGAGCTGTTTAGGGATCACATCACGTTTCATGCCAGAAGAGAGTATGTTCATTCTAGAGACTTGCTGCAGCAGCAGGAAAGAGATAAGTCTATCACCCCGCAAGACCTTGAGTCAGCATTTCCAAGCGTGAGCACCAATGGAGCAGGAAGTCGGAAGAGAGGAGCGAGTCAGCTGGATCGTTGTGATGATCTACCTTGTCCGAAACGCCGTGAAGTTGCCACTGGCTCAGCTCGTGAGACAGCATATCAAGCATTGACCGGGCTATCTCCTCTGGGAAGGCCGAGCGCGGACAATTTCCCCCTGGATGAAGGCTTGCCTTTGGACTTGGATAGCACGTGCAACCTGTATAGACTGCCCGGGGATGCTAACGCTGTTGCTGAGGTTAACAAGTACAACATTATCGATGAGAATGTCGTTGATGGAGAGACATTTGACAGTACCATTACAGCTAATGACATTCCCGCTCTGACCCCAAATGGCACATACAATCGAAATGAGCTACCGGACCCATATCTCCTCTACGAACGCACCTTTAGCGCCAGGTCGACGACTGATTGTATTGGCGATGCACAGATATATATGGCTTCTGAGCAACCCATTCCCGCGAATATGTTTGGCGACATACAGAGGCATTCGACTCCAGCGCTTACTACTAAGCCCGTACCGAATACATGGCTCCCTTCCAATACTAATCAATCATATCTAGATGGTTGGCCCATCATCGGCATTGACCACGCCATCCGTAGCAATTCCACCCGGCTTGAACATTCAACATTCGAAACGCTACTACGACCACAGCCACGTGGTATGTACTATAATATGGAGACCTACGGAGGCGGAAGAGCCGGATTACAGAGCTTCATCTTACCAGCGGTTGCGCCTTCGAATCCTCAATGGACGAGTGGTGATCCGTTGCGTCGAGATAACGGATATACCGCCTATCGCTACGACGATGCAGTACCGACATTTCGGCAGGCGTCGAATAACATCAACAACAGTAACTACCACATGAGCGGCGGTTTCCGTGTCGAAAATGACCTAGACTCATCCATCTCCCGCGTCGAGGACTGGCTGTCGGAGACCAGACGATCTCCATACCCACCACACCTATTACCGCCTCTTCCTCATCGTTACACAACAACAACGACGCAACAGCAGGAGTCTCCTCTTCTTGGACAACATCCTCAATACGACCAGAGCAAACTCATACCCAATAACAATCAATCTCATCCTCGCGCACCAACACAACAACAGGAGTCTCATCTTCTCAGACGACATCCACAGTACGACCAGAGCGACCTCATACCCAATAACAACAACCAACCGGACACAGACACTCTGACCGAGATCCTGAATCGGGCTGAAGACGTCCTCCGCCCTGAGCCCGTCGATCCTGGCGAAGAGCAGGAGCAGGTTCATCCCTCCTCGCAAGATCAAGATGGAAACAGTGTATTTCCCTTTCCGCAGGCCGTGGAACAGGGCAATAGTCCAATTGTCGGGCATGGAGATTGGACATTGGGGATTAGTCCGTCTTCGCATCTCGAATCTCATGCTTTGCGTCTGGAAATCCCGGGTGAAGGAGGTTGGAATCAGGATGTGGAGACGCTGTGTCGTCGGAGTTATAGTGAGGAAGTGCTTGACTGGGAGGAAGTGGAAGGAGGTTGTGGATGAGTGAGGAGTAGATGGGGAGGCGGAAGGATTTACGATAGAGAGATAAAGGAGGTTGGTGGTTGGGGGAAGTAATCGTTTTACTTGGACTGAGCTGCGGGTTCTCCTAAATCGTGACTGTTGGAAGTATAGACGGTCTCCTGTGTGTTGGATATAGATGACGATGACGATGATAATGATGATGATGACAATAACGAATGACTATGACGATAACGCAAACTCGCATGTCTATCCTAGCCCAACTCATGATAATGTATCGCGTCCCTCGCCTTTACAGGTAAAACCCCATAAATGGCCACAAACTCAAATCCAGAGGCTAGACAGTTCCCTCCGAGTTGTAGCAGCTAGCATTCTCAACCAGCTTCACCAATCCGTAAAACACTCCGAAGAATCGTATTCCAGATGTTCACAAACAGGCAGAATACAAAATTAATGGAGATTGCTGTGTCATATCGTGTAGAGGTAGTGTTAGAGTTGAGAAAGCTAAGTGGACGAGGTGTTGTAGTGGCTTTTCTTTCGTGGGAGAGCTTAGGCGTAGCGCGGAGCACCTCTTCTGTACCAACATCTTTCTACCAGACTTGAATGGGTGTATTATAGACTCTTGTTAGGCTCTTTACTTTGTATCCAGCCTTCAACATTCGCCTTCAAAGTCATGGTATGCCAAGTGAGATGAGTTCTTGAATTCAATGTTAAAGATCACGCGTGATTAGTTTCCAACGTAGTAGATTTATCTCCTATCAACAATTGCAGCTGATACCAGCGCTTTTCCTTAACTTTTTAATCCTGCTTGACCTTAAAAGAATTTATTTAAGATACAATATCTACGACCCTTCCGCACCCGTAACTCAACACCATTTGAACCAAGCGAGCGACACTTCTGTCATCGTAAAAATATACCACAAGAACCTCAACAAGTGTCTAGACAAGCGCTGTGTGTTAGGGAACGGACTAAGACCTGACTGGTCCTAGTAGAATTTGACATCATAACATATCAGCTATGAGGATTCTATGGAGCGGAAGCACACAGTTATGTAGATGTGCCAAGACCCGCTGACTCAGCAGGGCTGCAGTGCCAGAGTCGTGAGTGTCACTGTGAAACATTTCCTCTCAGTTCTAACGGTTTGGTAGCTTACAGAGGAGTATCAGGGCAGAGAGACGCATAGTGCTGGCTCCGTATGTTCGCTCGAGAACAGTGATTGACGTGACCGGTATACGATGTTGCGTGGTCCTTGTCTGATGCGAGGAGGTTCGTGGTATGAAAGGTCTAGCTTCTGACGGTCGTGCGAGCATTGGGCTTACTTTTCATGTCTCTCTTTACAGCAACAGTTTCATCACCACACCAACACGACTTCTTTGTTACAAAGCACATATGTCTGAACAATCAAGACGTCGCAGCCCTGTTCTATACCTCGTAAATTCCACAGCTATCGTACGCCGCCTCTCCCTTCTTCCCCCACCAAACAACCTACGATGGCACCTTCCCGCTTCCCTAACGAACCTGTTCAATCTTACATCGCACGCATCAACGCTGAGAGCTCAGCCATAGAGGCGGCTATCCGAGCCCAGGATCGGGATCGGAGAGAGATATCAGAGAGAGGTAGAGATGTGGCGATGAGCTGGGAAGAACCGGACTTGGATCAGGGGTTGATGGGGATAGAAAGGGAGAGGGGTGGTATTGGTGGTGGTGGTAGGGTGGAGCCGGATAGGAGGGACACGTATGAGGGGAGGCAGAGAATGGAGGTATGTCTTCATTCTTAAGAGAGTGTTGTATGGGAGTAGTAGAAGGGGAAAGCCTTGAAGCTGACATATTGGTGTCAATGAAACAGCATCAACAACAACAATCTCATAACCATTCCGGCTGGCATTGGCAACGATGTCGTTCAATCTTCTTCCTCCTCCTCGGGCGTCTCCTCATCTTCGCCGCCATCTTATACATTCTCTACGTCTACTTTTTCCACTCACAACCTCACCAGGTTCACTCCTCACAAAAATCCAACTCTGAAAAAATCAACATCACCTCGACGTCAAGTCTCAACATCCAGATCCCACTCGGCGCAAACGGAACTATAGAGGCGATCAAGGGAGTAAGCCTTGTTCGAAGGGTAGAGATGGAAGTCAGAGATGCCGATGGGAAAAGCGGAGCAGGACAGGAGAGTGTTGAAACAGAAGAATATAAGCATGAGTACAATTTCGAGGGAGAGGAGTGGTGGGGACAAAGATGGAGGGAGGGTGTGGTGTAATGTAAGTGGGTATAGCAGCAGTAGTAGCAATCTAATGGAGACAGAAGAGATCCAGTCAGTAGTAGTCAATGAATTATGGTGTTAATAGGAGATCAAAGACATTTGCTTAACAAGCTTGCCGGAATATCATGCATGAAAGTGAGCAATGCAGATACGCCAGAGGTACGTAGAGCGAATTTCAGGTATCTCTACTACCAGTCTCCCCTCAGCCTATATGACAGGTGGACCCACCCCACCCAAGTCGAGGAGCCAGAGGTTGGAAGAAGGCAAACAGGCTTCAAATCGTCCGCACTGACTTGCTAGGCTTGCAGTCGTGTACTTTCCGGAGAAATTGTACTGCTCCGACTATGTTATTGGACGATGTCTTGCTTGAGAATATGGAAGAATGTGGTCTAAGGGGAAGATCTGCGGATTGGCGGTTCTGTTTTGAGCCATAACGCTTTTGGAATCGTTGTGGTGATATTTCGAACATCCATTTTTCCAGGAAGAATTTATGAGATCTATGTCTATCTGAGTAGTATCAATGCCATCTAAGATATCAAGATACCAACTAAGGAAAACCCCACACAGAATAACCAAACCTATCCATTCATTAGCCAATAACGGCCTTGCTCATTCACAACTTATTCCCTCTCATCCCTCCTATCCCATCCCCTCCATCGCCCCAAACCACGAAACTTCTTATTTGCGCGGCCTCTACAACTCCCTAACCTTCATCGCCAGTGCTTCAAAAAGTGAGGTCAATTTTTCAACTTCTTTGTATAATGCGGCTACGTCCAGCTGTATCGTCGTCGCTGTCTTATATGCTGTCTTGGGCGCTGATTGTTCCTGCGAGTGCGGGATATGAAGGGTGTTTGGGTTTGCGCTTGAGGTGGTGAATTTGGGGGATGTGGATGTGGATGTGGATGGGGATGGGGATTGGGTGGAGGTTTCGCTTGGTTGAGTGGTCGGTGATGGTTTTGGCTTGCTGCTGCTGCTGCTGCTGCTGCTAGGAGTGGGTTCATCACCACCACCGCGCATACAACTACTCATCCTATTCGCCAACCCGTCCAACCCCTCTGTCTCAATCCCAAGAATCTGATTCGTATTTGGCACAATCTCCGTGTTAAAGAGCTCAATGAGGGCTCCCTTATTCTTGGCGCCATGAAAGGGGACGTGGTGTTTGGATAGTATACCCTTGAGCTCTTTAGTGGGGAGACGCGTAGGTGGAAAGCCGGGGAATAGATAGTAGAGGTCTCGAGGGATAGTGCCAATCTCGACGTTATCCTCCTCTATCATACCAACGTCTTCATCGTCACTATCCCTATTTCTCTCTTCGCCATCATCTTCACTCTCATTCTCATCTTCAGCTACAACAGTAGCTCCAGTTGTCCTCAGTATCCTAGCGCGCTTGTTGGCGATGTTCTCGTTGAAGAGATCAATCAAATCTGCCTTCCGCGTTACGAAGTTTAGGGCGATGGAGTGTTTGGCGAGGATCTCCCTAAGGCTATTGACGGTTAAGGTGGAAGGTGGAAACCCGGGGGCTAGGTAGTAGAGGTCGGAGGGGGGAAAGGTAGGAGGAGGGGCCATAATTAAGTCGTGGGGAAGATGTTTGCAGTGACAAGTAGATTTCGTGGCGCTGGAGGGTGTATCGGGTTCTGTGAGACTGGTGGGTTATCTAAACGGGAGGTGGTGTATATTTATGTTCGAATGGTGTGGGCTTGGGAAACAACCCAGCATGTAGGATGTTCTATTCAATCGCTCGAACAGCTCCCATTGTCTGCACAAGGATATTAGTTCAAGCAGATCAGTTCCAAGAGCACTCTTTCCCTGGGCTTCATCCGCTACCTTATTCGCAAAGCTCGCGGCACGTAAGGATTGATCTCTCACTGAAAAGTACCACCTCGTCCGGCTTCCTACATGTCACCAACCCAAAAGGGTAGATCCAGATGGCTTCCAGAATCCCTCTAGAAGGCGCGGGGAATATGCAGGATTTCGATACCGCTGCGGGAACCCGCATTTGGCAGAACATGGCCGCAGAAACTCGTTATGCAGGCCTGTGCGCTTCGGAGGTATCTTTCGGCGAGTAGTCCGCGCTGGACTGTGTTGGTAATTTGGCAGTATAGTAGTATGAGTGTCTAGGAGTCAAGATAAAGCAGACACCTGCCACATTGATCGAGTGCATGGAATAGCAGATACACACCACAGCATTCGTACTCTACGGCACCTCAACACGGCTCGAAGCCTTGACTACCCAGCTTCGCAACCCTTTATCCAACCTTACATGATAGGACACTCATAATGACCAAGCTAACATACGGCCTCACGCCCCGCTGCCTCGCCGCGAACCAAACTGGCATCCGCAAAGGCGAACAATGCAAACGTTATGCCAGCTGCGGGCAGCATAGCTGCTGGCAGCATCGCTGTCAAGATGAAGCCTGCAACAATAAGCCATTACATATACACCACGATATCCCCATCGTCGATAAGTGCAAACGCCAAAAATACTACTTTACTCGCAGCCAAAAAGGTGTGGAAAAAGCAGGAAACAAGGCACAGGAGCCGAAAGCGGCGGGTAGGGATTACAAAGCAAAGAATAATACGCACGTTGCACAAGTTGTTGAAATTGACAGCAACGCCGAGATCCAACCGCTACGTCTAAGACAGAATCCAGGTCAAAAATTGAGTTCCAAGGCAGCCGCGATCGATGATCAAGGGACCGTCCAGCACTCACGTATACGTTCGCACAAGCCGCGCGGAGGGACTGAGGTTATAAGAAGTAAGAGAAAGGAGGGAGGTCCAATAAGAAACCATAGGCAAGAAGGTAGAAAGTTTCGAGTGCAAGATAACAACGATGATGATGATGACGGCGACGATGAAAGCATGAGTCCATCTTGTCCATGCAGGTGTTGTGATACGAGGAGTGTACCTAGGAGCTTTACTGAATCAGTTGCCGAAAAGGAGGATCACTCACCGGGTGCAGGTACACGAAGTAACAGAGAGGGCAAAAAGCCAATGCGGGACTCGTTCGCGGTTCCTGAGCTTCTCGGCGACTTCCTTACTGATGGTGCCAATGGCCCAAGGTCCAAATATCCGACAGAAGGCGTACAGCATTCTAGCCAAAGATCTGAGATGAGGGTCTATTCAGCTCCGTCAACGGTTGTTGGAGCAAGTGATGCATACGAAAATAGCACCAGACAGTTCCAGAATGAATGTTTGGGTCCGGCAACATGTCCGGGTTCGCCATCAATCGCAAGCTCATTTCTGATAGGCCGTTCCTTCTCCGAGGAGGTGGCTGATGCGTTGAGTGCGCATCCACCAGCGAGGGACAATGCGTACAGTCACCCTAGCGTTTTGCAGCAGCCAGAAACCAAGGCTGCTGTAGCTGAGGAGGCTCAAATGGTATTCATACAAGCCAAAATCGCCCATCCTGTGAAGGAAGCAGAGGGGACGAGGCTTCAGCCAACGCCATCCGCTAGCCTGCAAGGCTCCTCCGAGGAGGCGGTATTAGCTGAGGCTCTGGCCAGGAATGCTAAAGCGAGAGCTCAAGCCGATAAAAGAGGACTCCAACCAGGTCCGTCCAATACACAGCAGGATTTCCCTGTCAGTACACAAGTGGCCGATACTGCCTCTAGGAGTGTTAATGTAGGAGCTCGAGCCGCTGAGACTGGACGCCTACAACATTGCTTCAATAGACAGCAAATTCCTGACTTGGAGGTTGCCGCTGCTCTTACGAGGAATGATGAAGCAAGGATTGAAGCCGCTGCCAGAGGGATTCAGCTCGCGTCGCCATCTATATCGACACTGGAGGACGTGGCAGTGGCGACTACCTCCGCAAGCCAGCAGCGCGTGAGAGCCGAAGCTACTCAGAAAAGGGTCCGTTTCCAAGAGCCGTTAACGTTGCAGAGCGCAACGATAGTAAACAATGCGCCGATCAACCAGGACCCATATGTAAGTGCACACGCAGCTGCTGTTCATTATCGTTCTAAACAAGGACTGGGTATCGACATAGGTGCCTTACTAACGCGTGCAGGTAAGACGACGACCGACGCAACCTGAAAACAGACGCCAATGTTGGTTTTGTGCTAGCGGCGAGACCCGGTGGCTACAGGAGTCTCACAAATCCTGCCTACAGTCAGTGCGGAGGCTCTTAGAGATCCTTGGGAACAGGAATGTTCGTGGGGCTGAGGGCGACACCGAGTTGCTGGCAGAGTTGAAAAGGATGCTGGCGCGGCTTCAGAATTGTCGTTGAATATTCTCTCAGTGGCAGTTGTGATGAGCTATGGGTGTAGAACATGGCAAGGCTGGAGGCTAGTGGGAAAGGTAGATGTTCGCCTATTAACCATCCTCTTACTATCATTAAATCACGCATGATTTGACCATATTCTGCTTGGGAGGAGAGTTATAAGACCAACAGAATAACACTCATCGCGGTGTCCTTTAGATCTGCAAGTGCTTCAATAATGCAATCCTTGATCGTCGGTGCCCACATATTGTCAGGCCTTAGAGTTGCTTCCCTTCTCGCTAGTATAGCGATTTGCAATCGAGTAGATCCAAGGATATATCTCGACGCAGCTGATCTGGTCAAAGGCCGGATATCTCTACCTTTATATACACAATGGATGGCCAGACAGCGGTGCTCTCTATGAAGGCTAATAGCGGCAATAGTAGTCTTCAGTTTCCACGCTCTGTATAGATGCTATCTCTTCCTTTTCGCACCACTTCTCGAGACCTGAGCCATAATCATGATATTATCGGTGTGCTGACACTGATCACGCGTGATCTCTTGGGCTGGTATCACGGGTGATCGGGGCTGCAAGTTTTGCGGGCAATCAAGGCCGTCTCCTGAGTGAGGTAGCTGGGAACGGTGAGTGGTTGTTATCGGGCTGGCGATGGCGAGAAGAGCGACATAGCTGTCAGGATTACAGTCGTGGTATACTCATTCGGGGTCTCCATTCATCTCGCTGTATCGTCAGAGTCTAGTCATCTGGCATTCCCATGCTCTTATGTCCGAGTTTGCGATCGGCAAGTGTATAGAGTCTTACCCTTGCTCCTGGATATCATCGACCTCTTCCTCTTGCTCAGTCAGCAGTGTAGCAACCACTGCCTGAGAGAAGAACGCTAAGCCATCGCAAGGTCGCCTCGCGGAACGGCATTGCCTTTGATCACAAACGACTCCGTTCAAGTGTTTCCCCTCTTATACCACCACTGGGAGCCATGTTCCGACTGTCACTTCGTACGCAATGGAGTACATCTGTAGATGATAGTTCGAAAGCAAGAGGTCCTTCCAAGCTTACTCAGCTCGTCCCCTGCGTTACTGTCAGAGAGCTATCCGAGGAATATGGCAGCATTGTGCCCTCGGAAATCCTATACCCATCATCGAGTCGGCTTGTAGGAATCACGTAGAACTACTCCCTATTTATATCAATTCCGCCTCTCTGCTGCGGCAGTCCCTGCTGGCGCTGCTGAGGCTGTTAGGGCGTTGGGATTTGGCTTTGCCTTTGGCGATGCTTGGTGACAGTATGAAGAGACAATACTGCTGTGGGTCGAGTGGTAGGTCGATGATAGGGATAAGGTATGAAGAAGGGCGTGCTGGTGTGGATCTTGGCTGTGGAGTTGGCAAGGAAGATGACAAGGGATTTTGCCAGCTCTTCGGTGCGGTTCTTGTTGCGGGATGACTGGAAGCAAGGATAGTTCTATAGACGATTGATCGTTGTTGATGGAATTAGCTTGCGCTTGCGCGTGTGAAGAGTGAAGAGATAGACCAAAGCAGCTAGATTGTAGGCTAAGACTGCTGCGATTAGCGGCACTACCTTAGAGCTGGCCCAAAGCGGGCCCTAGAGCGGGACGTCTAGGGGCTGAGGTGGGTACCTATCAGCTATCATTCGAGGTACCCGGGGGACGGGCTCGGGCCGTGGCGCATTGCCTAAATATCGGCTCTTACAGTAGCGTTGGCTTGGTATACGTTACCCAATGCGGAACTTGGTAGATTTACAACATATTTTATATAACAGGATTTACTACTATTTTAACCAGTACCACTACTTTAGGCTATTACTAGCAAATACTACCTCCTTAATTTAATATATTAATCTACTATACTATATTAATTTAACTATATTAGTTATAGGCCTCCTAGATAACTACCTAAACTACCTCCCTATTAATAGATAAGGTCCCCCGCCGCCGCCGCTGCTGCTAGTACCCTAGCGCGTAAAGCTGAATCCTACGCCTATATAACTATCCCTATAACCTGAATTTGAAATTTTAACTCTAACTACTCAGAAGCGTAGCTACTATATACGCGTTAACGCTTAGAAAGCCTCTAATCTAATATCCCTAAGACGGAGAATATACCTCAGCGCTGTTATTATATATTATATAGAGGGAAGGCTTCTTAGTATTAGTAGAGTTAAGAATTAACTATATATAGGTAGGCTAGGATAATTTAATAGTATCCTATATAAGATAAAAACTCTATACTAGAAGTAGGGGAAGAATTACTAGTAGGGGTTAAGATATATAAGATAAAGAAATAACGCTACTAGAGATCTATACTAAGTCCTATATCTCTACTAAGTTCTATATCTCTACTAGAAATACTATATCTTTACTATATATACTATATCTAACTATATTACTAACGCTACTATATCCTCTAAGTTCTCTACTAATAAGAAGTCTATTACGGAGACCCTTAATATAATTCGTAATATATTTAATACTTATTATATCAGCCGTAGGTAAACTAACGAAATTAACCGCCTTTCTTAGTAGCTATTACTTAATACTAATAATGATTTAAGTTAACCTACTACTTAAATACCTTAAGAAGATACTGTTAAAGAGATCCCCTATACTAATTTTATTAGTAATATCGATAGCGTTAATTTAGACCTCTTTAATAATAAGGGTTTTCTCTTAGATTTACTCCCGAAGGATATTAATAGATCTACTATCTAAAAATCTATAATAATTAATACTACTAACGGTATTATTATTCCTAACTCTCTACGCCTTCCTCCTACTAGTTGATAACGTCTAAGACCCTAGGCAATCTTCTATAGTATAGAATATAAGGTTAATTACCGCTTAGACGACTAGCCTTCTAAAAACTATCCTACGGAAGAATAGTTTAGAGACTATAAAATTAGGGCTAAGAAAATAAAGATTTAGGTAGCGCTATATTATAGTACTCTTCTTAATACAGCTGAGATATAAGGTAATTAGGAAAATATTTTATATATCTAGCGGTTAATCTCTATTAGCGAAACTTTATACTACGACCTCCTATTCTATTATAATTACGTTAAGGCTAATTAGCCTATTAAAGACGTCTTATAATAATAGGAAATCGAGCTATATAAGCTTTACTAGGTTAAGTAGGCTTATAGTAACTCTTATAGGGCTTCTTTATTAGATATCCTCTTATCTTTATCCCCTTCCTCTCTATTTAAGCTATAATATATTAAGCCGTTACCTAAGGCTATCCGCCTCGCTAAGGCGGTGGAATTAATTAAGGAGAAGGGATTATTACTATAACTAATAGCTAAACTTTATTATATTAATCGAAATATAATTAAAGGACGTATATAAGGTATATAACCCTAATATATCTTCTCCGCCTTTTTTACCTATAAAACGCGGAGAATCTATAAGGTTTTAACCTTTCTATATATCTTATTTTAACCTATTCTATTACTAATTTTATAAAAAAGGCGCGCGTTCTATAATAGTATATAGGGTTAATCGATATATACTAACCGAAGAAGAAGAGGTAGCCCTCTTAAATTTTATTAATAACTATACCGAACTTAGCTTTCTATCTTATATAAAGATAATCCGTAAGAAGATTTAGCTTATCCTAAAAGACCGTCCTATATAGCCTAAGGTCTATAATATAGGGAAGTATTTCGTAACTTATTTTCTTAACTAATACCCTAACTACTATACTAAATTCCTAAGATCCCTAGACGCCGATTAATAGTAGAATACTAATAAGGATATATTTTAAGATTAGTTTAAACTCTTCTAAAGGACTTATAATTAATATAGGATCCCCTTAGGTAATATCTTTAATATAGATAAGAAGGGCTTTATAATAGGGGTATATAGTAAGATCTATAAAGTTATTATTCGTAAGACTAGTAAGGGATCCTTAGTATATTCTAGTAACTATATATAGGCGACTACTATTAAGTATTACTTAACTAGAGGTAATATAATTTAACTAATAATAATTATCTTATTAGGAAAGCTGATTATAAAGTTTTAGGAGAGAGCTTTTCCGTAAGTAACTTTCGGAGTTAGCGATAACGGTTAGACTAATAGTTAATATAGTCTCTACTAGCTTAAAGAGATATTTAATCCTTAGACCTATTACCTTATAGGACCTTATATACTATTAATAGATAGTTATTCGTCTTATATTAGTCCGGGTTTTATTAAATATTACTAGGTGTATAATATTATCCCCCTTTACCTACCGCCTTATACTACCTACTTCTTATAACTACTAGATATAGGTTACTTCGGGCCCTTAGGGACTACTTATAGAAGATAACTAGAAGCTTAAAATAAGACTAGTTAGGTTTTTATTACTAAAACTAACTTTCTAAGTTTCTTAGTATATATATAGTAGGAGGCCTTTACTTAATAAAATATTATATCTACTTAGAGTAAGAGTAGTAGGTCTATTATATTATCCTATAAATATACTTAACTAACCTTCTATTATAGGTCTTTATCCTCTCGATCCTTAAAAGCCCCTTAAACAAATAATCCTAGTAAAAAATCTAAATACTATAAAAACTCTAATATCTACTACCTAATATCTATCTCCTATATTTTCTTCCTCCCTATATACTATATTAACTAGTACGCCTTAGGACTAATAAAATACCTATAAACTCCTTATAATAAACGTACTTTCTACTCCTAAGACTTATAATAAGTAGGAGGCGCTATATAACCTATCGCTTAAGGGAATTAGAAAGCCTAATAATAAGCTAAGGATCGAAAAAATCTATAAAAGTATATATATACTATTTACCGACCGCCTCCTTTTATAAGATACTAATTATATACTATTTAAAGCTAATCTCTCTAAGGAAGAATATAAGTATAAGCGAAATAACCCTTTAAGTTAGACTTCTTTTAGGATTATATTTAGAAGAGTACTTATACTAGCGATAGTAAGAGAGTACTATTAAAAGGAAGCTAAAGATAAGGCTATAGCTATAGTAAAAATAAAGCTTATCTAAGTAAGGAAGCTTACTACTTTTATTAAGAAGGAAGATTTTACTACCTATAAGGCTATAATAGCTATAGATAGATAGCGACGTCTTATTACTAAAGTAGGTAAGTAATATATAATTAAAGTATAAGCTTAGATTACTATAGTTAAGAAATAATAAGTTATTAAGTAAAAGAAGCGTATTATAGAGGAAAAGGACTATTAGCGAGTACTCTAAGTAAGTATACTACCGCTAGCTAAGCGTTAATAAGAGGATTAATAAAAGGAGAGGTCTACTATACTAATTATATTAATCTAAGACTCTACTATATATAATTAGGAGGCGGAGTTAGTAGATCTAAGTAGAAAGGTCTAATAGCAGGTAATTTTATAGGGTAGTTAGTAGCGGCGATAGTAAGGGTAATAGTTATAGGCGGAAGTTATAACTATATAGGGACCTTAAGTTATATATATTTTATTATTCTAGCTATTTAGATCTTTAAGCGATTGATAATTAGTTATTTAAAATATAATATTAAGGAGTTAGTATTTTTACTAGTAATAGCCTAAAGTAGTGGTACCGGTTAAAATAGTAGTAAACCCTGTTATCGTAAGAAACAACACCATCAGTCTCTGTCCTATTCCCCAAGCGACATTAGATATTTTGCCCTTAATTTCCCGTCCTTAATCTCAAATCCTAGTCTCGTTACCGTCTGCTTGTCGATTAGACTGAGAGCGGAGGTAGTAACGAGGGCGGAGCTCGTATGATGTCGCTGTCGTTGTTGTTAGTCTCTTCTTTCCGCCCCGAACGCGAGTCTTGCTTTTAGAACCAGCAGCTTTGACTCTATCTGCCGCCTCACCTTCACCTGTCCGTCTATTCATAGAAGATGCCTGTCCATTTCCATGTCCGTTCCCGAGCTCTTCACCTCCCAATTGCACCACCTTCTTCTTTCTACCCTCCTCTTCCCTCTCCCTCCCATCCAAACATCTCTTCCAATTGTACCCAGATATACAAAGTCTGCCTATACCCACCGACGCCATCAACCCCCCTATCCACCTCGTACCCGCAATCAACCCCTCTTTCCACCCCGTACCCCACCACCTCTTCTCCCCCCCTCCACCAATCCTCACCCCCTCAACCCACCCCCTCCGATCAACGCGCACCCACTCCCCCACCCTCCCCCCACCTAAAACCTCTCCCACATCTCCAGCTCCACCAAAACCCTCACTATGATTCCTCCCTCCCAGCCACTTTTTATCCCACCTATCCGCAAACTCAGACTCAAAATGCGCGCAGACGCATTGCATGCATGGATCGTTTACGCTGGGAAAGTGCGCGTCTAGTATGCAGCGAGAAGCGAGGAGCAGATAGGTGGTGTGTTTCATCGAGGGAACGAGGAGACAGTTGGGGGTTAGGTGGTAGGGTGGGAGGGGGCAGACTGGTTGAGGTGCTGGGACGTGGTAGGAGGTTGATGTTAAGGCGGTGGCTGTGAGGGATAGTAGATGGAGGAGGAGGATGAGGAAGGGTGTGATAGTACGCATATCAGCTGCTGCTGGTAGTGCTGTTGGTGGCTTTGATAGAAGTGGTGTTATCGCCTGGTGGTGGTGAGTGGTATCGATCGGATTGTTCTGACTATGGTAGCTGGTGAGTGTCGATGCTATCAGTAAACCCGGTCTAATGTACGGCCTGACGCTGTCGTCTAATGTCAACCTTGCTGCTGTGTTGTAACTGTGGCCGGAGCAACGGACAGCGTCAAAGTGAAAGTAACTTTTGAGCTCTTGTTGCCAAAGACGGACGTAGAATTGAGGAGAATGGTATAGAAGAGGAATACTGGTGGCAGCAAGGTACGTGATATAGCCAACTGGTCCAATTGCGTTGTCTTGCAGCGATATATCAGAAGCTATTGATCAAGAGAAACAATAAAAAGGCGAACAAAGAATCTGTTTTATCAATGTCTTGTAAAAAAGCGAGTCACGTATCGACCTGGCTCGTGTTTCTCCACAAATGTTATATCGGACCACGTGGGACGCTGTACTGATAGATAGATCATAATTTGAAATTGACGCAACAATGGTGTCTATAGATGGTTTTACCTTACTGTGGCGAGAAACAACGCAGGATGTCTGGAAGCAAAACCAGCCATTCACGGACCTCCCCACCAGTCGTGGTACGCTCGTATCTGCCCACTTGACCAGACCTTTGGCCCTCTTGCCCGCGAACGCGCCAATCCCTCATTGCTATGATTCACGTCTGTCGTCTCCGAAGATATCTCCACCTCCATCTCCTTCGCCATAGAACGCGTTACCCTCCTAGTACTGCTCTCCGCCTCTGTTCCCATTTGGCGCTGTCGCGTCTTCCTCCTTCCTACCCCCCTTGGCCTGCCGACTACCCTTCCAGCTATCGGCACCCTGTCATCTCCAATTGCGTCTCTAACAGCCACTATATCTTCAAGAGGTGGCTCGCAGAGTTCTCCCATCGTCGTTCCCTGTACTGCAATATCCGCGAAAAAACGGCCAGTGTTATGGGTTTCCCGGCGTTCGGCGATATCAAGTTCGATGATGTCTCGGATCTTCAGACAGGTTTCGTAGAGCGTCCATCGTTCCAAACCTCGCTGCCGTCCCTCAGCGAGAACCCATCTCCTAAACAGCTTCATCATATACTGTAGGATACTTCCACTAACTTCTTCTTCCTCCAGAACAAGATATCTCACTTCTTTCATTTCAAACACCCTTGACCCCCACCCCCCTCTCGGCTTCATAGCCGGCGGAAAGTCAACCCTCTTCTCTCTCAACCAAACAACAGCAACAATATCCCCCACCTCAAAGACAAAAAACCCCCAAATCACCACCAAACACCCCACCCACAGCAAATCCTCCCAACTTCCCCACGGCCTCAAATACACATAATAACCGCCCAATCCACCCCATCCCCCAATCAATCCCCCAAACCAAAGAAACGCGAACATAGCGCGCCGTTCTGCGCGCTTATCTTGCTGGAATGTAATGCGCTCTAGCATGTCCTGTTGCTTGTCCCATACTGTTTGATGATCACCGTATTCGGATAGGAGGAGGCGGGATCGAATTTCACGCCACTCGGCTTTGTCGTGCGCGAGGGTTGGGGAGTCGTTTGGGTTTTCGGCGAGAACGTCGTCTTTATCCTTGCTTTTTTCTTCTCCCTCCATCACTTTAACTTGGCGCTTGCGCAGAGGTCGCCATCCACCAATCAGCAAGCCAACCATGCACACAAACATTGAAACGAAGACAACAATCCAATAATAGCGCTGGCGTAGCACCCATTCCCAACATCGCAACAACCACTGCCGCTCCAACTCCTCCTCTCTTGCCGGTTGACGTACTGAATCCGGCCCACCCGTCGATGCATCCCAGCGTAAGGTCGGATCATATCGCTTTGGAAGGCGTGGTCTTGGGTCCTGGGCCTGAGATGGCCAGACGGTACGTGTTTGATCGACTTTCAATGCTTGAGATGGACGCATGATTGTCTGCCTTTTGTTTTTTCTGTTTGATCGTTGAATCCCAATGGACGATGATTGAAGAACGCGAGGTTGACGGACTTGCGCATGTCATGTTGAGTCAAAAGTGTGCGATCGGTTTTTCTGGAGCTGGGATAGCGCAGCGGGCGAACAAAGAGATTCCGGAGAGTAGATGTAATCGTCCGCATGCGGAAGGGAACGTGGAGCAACTGAGACAAAGGAAACGAAACCGGCAGCACTCTCGATTGTTCTTTCAACGAATTATTGTACTTGCGAGTGTCAGATGGCTTTGCACATTGGAACTTAAAAAAGCATAGCCGTTTGCAAGCGTATATACTGCACACGACACGCTCTATTCGTCACGTGCATGTCAAACTTCCATATCGCTATGAATAACCATCCTATTTGTCAATGCTAACATTCTATACCATTGGTGGGGGTGAACATAATAGGCTCATCTCTAACATGATAGAAGATAGATGGAACATACGCACTGTATGAAGAAGTAAGGTACGGGCGAGTATAGCGCCAAGATAGATAAACCTATAGTAAAGATACAAGCTAGAACTAAATCTAGTATCCAATAACCTTTCAGTACCTAGAAGAAACACTATTCTGCGAGCGTGCTGCGCTACAGACTTAGGAGCGGCGGAATTCGCAATACTCCCTACCTAATCACGCGTGATCTACCATTGAAATAGGTCTCGAAGCTAGGATAGTTATTGTTGGGTCACGCGTGATTCGTAGCATTTCAATCCAAGATACGAAATGTCTCAAGTCTTAGGATATTACAAAGGATAAAAATTACGTTTAGTTGAGGAGGTAGAAGAGTAGTATCAACGGGCGATAAAGGTGAGAAGGAGAGGGTACACGCTAGACGAAAAAAGATACCGCAACACGACACGAATGTCCTCTAAAACAGGTAGGAGGAGTGCTAATCACGCGTGATCAGTGTTAGTACAGCTGAATTGTTATGGTTATTCGGTTCTTGTTTGCCCATCTACCAGATCTTGTTACAGATAAGGCGGAACGAAGAGGATAGTGAAAGTAAGTAGGCGGAAAGAGTGTGTGTTGTTGCTCTTTACCGGGCTGGCAGCGGATCAAGAGTGCGTCGTGCGGTGCTAGAGGTTTGTTGCTTGGGCGATCACAGCAGCTTCTAGTGTTACAGGGTAGCAAGTTTCTGTGAAGTTGGCGCTTGGGTGTCAGTAGTACGCTGTATCTACTGGTGTTTCTAGAGTTGGAGGTACATCTTACACTGGACTGGCCCAGTCAACTACGCGACCTTGGCTTATTCCACAACACCAAGCACCTCTCGCTTGAACCACGGCCAATACTGCTCATCTATCCATCTCGCCAGCCTCCTGATAGCGGCAAGATTCTGATAAACACCCGCCATAGTTCTCGTATCCCCCAGTAAGATGCTACCGAGAATCTCAATCCTCCGCTTCGGCACTCTGTGTTCCACTTCTTCTGTATCCTCAGCAGCAGCCTCTACCAGAGCACTATCATCGTCCGAGGTCTCCTTCATTACAGCAATGACCATTGACCAAGTATGTCCCTGAACAATGACGCCGAGCAGGCATGGAAGCTTCGTATGTTCATTCGTCAGCTGCAGGAGCTTGGCGAAATGCGCTGAAAGCCAGGCGCTAACTTGAACCTGTGCGGTATCTCCCCCTTCGCCTTCACGTTTGGTCTCAAAGCTGACACCGATAGGAGAGAAGCGTATCCATTCTGCGGAACTCTGGTTGATTGACGACTTTGAGCTTGGAGAGGCAACTTTGGCAACGAGGCGTCCTCGAATGGGTTGGAGAGGATCGACAACCATGGCGAAGTCGACGACCTTGCCTTGCATCGGGCCCGTCATGACATCTAGTGGTAGGAGTGAGGTGTCTGTAATGCGAGCAGTGGTAACGTCGACGTAGGTAATCCCTCGTGACTCCCATTGGCCTCGTAGCGCAAGCGAGAGCAGTCTGGAGTGTACCTCGGCATTCCAAGAAGCTTCGGGAAGGTCTCTTTCCTGGCACTTCAGTGCGCTTTGCCATATTTCCACAGCTCTTACCCATTCATCCTCGTAACTCAGTGTTCCCAATGTCGGATCCGTTATGTGCTCCACCTCATCCTCTTCTTGCAAATCGATAGAGTCAACTTCCTCTCCCATTCCTCTCATCTTGTCTGCAACCGCAATTGGTAGTATGCCCCGGCCCTTGTGTATTTTCCCCATATCATTGTACAAGCGTCTTATTTCTTGTGGAATCTCTGTGCCCCTGCCGCCGAGAACTTTCCTTTCCACCGGTATTGCCGCAAACCTCAAATCGCCCATGCGAGATATCTTCCTTGGACTACCACCACGACCACGACGAGACGTGGGAGAGCCGCCAGTAGATTGAGATGTAGAGCTGGCGTAGGAGTTTTCGGATCGAGGAGGATGTGGGCGAGGGATGGGCTCGCTGGGGTTAAGAGGGGGTGGTATGCCAAGTATTGGACCTCGAGGTGTCTGTTCCGGATCGAAGGGATTATAGGCAACCTGTTTCGTAGGACTCTCCGAATCAGAAGACTCTTCGAAGCCTTGAGATGGTGCTTTACGTTTCAATCTAGAATCTTGTCGAGTAGGCAACGTACGCATATCATCAATGTTGCTCGTAGACATATGACTATCCACGTTCAGGTGGCTGTCAATTGTGCGAATATTGGTCCTTATTGGTAGAGTATCGTCCTTCATGTTCTGCTTGTCCTTGTGTATCCGTGCAGATTGGCGGATTGGCGATGCCATCTTGTTGCCCGTGCTAGGGCCTAGTTTTGGGCGCTTCTTGGGAAGTAGGGATCCAGATGCTGTAACACCTGTGGTGTATGTGCGTCTGCTTCTTTTGGTGCCTTGCGCATAGATGGCAATGGACTCTTCGCGCTGATAGTATTGAGGGTCGGGCTGGCGGGCAAGCCAGGTGCAGATGCAGCTAGCTACACTAGAATGATAGCTTTGTAGAGATTCTGCTGGCATAACTCGCAGTATTGGAGCAGACAGTGTCGTCGCAATTATACCGCGTAGGAGGACAATGTTGACAATTGCATGGAGTAAACGATGTTGCTAGCAGCAACAAGCTGCGGGTTAGGCCCTCAAGGACTTGATATACCCGATATCTCCGAACAGTGTGCCGCGAATCGCGCGGCAGTGACGAAGACTGCCCACAGTTACATGTTGGGCAGAATGGAGTATCAATATCACACCAGTATTGGTTTCAGCAATATGTAGGGAATTGTAAGACGCAAGCCATCCGGCAACGGTTCTACTAGGTCTCTCTATTCAAGGTATTATCACTGGTCGTGCTTAATCTCCGCTCGAATTGGTATCCTAGCCCAGCAATCGAGGTTGGTACTCCGTCTCACGGAATCTAAGACTATACTCATATTCGCTCAATTACTCCAGTAAATTCCAGAGCGCTGCTTCACGAAAAGGATGGCCTTTATTGCCTGGACAATGCACAGCCTCGATCACGCGTGATCGGCCAATCACGCGTGATCAGAGGTGAGTTATAGGTGAAGCGGTTTCAGTGATATATAGGAATACGTGTGGCAAGTATCATAATAAGTACGTCTAAGGAATTAAGTTATGTTTCTATCAGCCGGTGTTGATCCGAGGCTTGGGATATAGTGACACTCTTGACGAGCAAGAGACTGTTGTAATATCTGCGAGGCGCATCCTCTCCCATTCCCTGTCCCTCTACCTGTCTCTCTTGAGCCTCGCGACTGCCCTATGGTACAGGCGTATAACTAGTTGCTGACAACAGATTCATGTCCTCAGATACTTTATCTTATCTCCGCATCTGAACTGAAACTTCATCTATGGCCGACGTTAGCTAACCTTGTATTGAGTCGTGTCTCTACTTGCCAACAATTCCCATGTCTCCATCTGTGTCAAAGCCCTACCGCTCACAATGGCCTCCTTGGAAGCTATGATCTCCACTAACCGCGGTTACAAGACCAGCTTTCCAACACCCAGGCTATTCTAAAGACTTCAAGCAGAAGACTATTTCCATGAAGCACGCGCCTGGTTGTGCTGACAGTAGCTTGTACTCGAGCACGGCACTCCGCTCATACGATGTCATTTCTACTTTCTCGCTGTTACTAGATGGACGAGCCTGCCCTAGAGAAGTAATGTCTTGCGTATCGCAATGCTCATGCGTATCTTTAAGGTTGTCGCGAATCCGTTGAGCGAGTCATTTCTTTCTACTCGAACCACTATCCTTCGAAGCACAACGATTTCCTTGAGCTTCTTGCCTATGTACCACAGATTCTTCTTGCAATTAGGAAGTCTTGGAGAGTCTATGTTTGGATCTCCTTGGTATACTTAAAAGGGCCAGACATGCTACTATCGTGCATGCTGTAGAATCAGTAAGTATATAAGGATCACATTAAATTCTATTACTCTTTCTAATGATTTTAAATTTCAGAGTACAAACCGCTATTGAAAGTAAAGGAATTCCTTCGAGCTCCACAGATCTATTCTTCTGGGTTTATTTACAGGGAATCTGTCTGATCCCAATTTGCAGGCACCTGATCCGCGGGCAAGCCCGCAGGTAGACTCGGACCTCGAATGCCTTTTGGCGCATAATTGGCCGGGCCGTCCCCCTTACTGCGGTCGAAAATCACCTTTGGCGTCCCCTTGGGGTCTTCGAGGTTCGTGAGGTCCAGGTCCACGCGCCAGATACGCTGGACGTCCGTGTTCTTTGTTAACGCGGGGTACTCCCACCCGCCCCATGCGCTGTCTAAGTTCCACTGGTTATTGGGGAGTTGGCCCTCCGGGATGAATACGTAGACATCGCCTTTACTGGTTTCGGCAAATGCTTGGGAGAGGTTTTTGAGAAATGGATCGGCCTTTTCCTTGAGCGCGAATTCTTCATCGCTGCTCATGCCCGGTCGTTTGAAAGGCTCGACGATGGCTTTCTGCACCGCGAAGCGCCATTCGCCGTCGCAGAGGCCGGTCCAGCTGACTGTGTCCATCCCGCACATGTATTTTGTTGCGTACTTGCGCGTCATAGTTCCACCGGTGCTGGGAGCTCCGTTTGAGCCCCAGCCGGTATAGAAGAGGGAAGTTTTGCGGCCGACGTTCCCATAGGTGCGAATCTGTGCATTACATTCGTCAACACCGGGGATGACAGGATTACAGATGAGTGGTGCGGGTGCGGGGGGTGGGGAGCCACCACCAGGGGAGGCAGCGACTGGCTTGGAGGGGATACAGCCACGTTTGTTGAGGAGCAGGTTACGTTCATAAAGCTCGCTACGCTCGAGGGAACGAGTAGTGTGGTCCCAGGTTTCAGGTTCGTAGGTGTGGCTGACGGTGGTGATATCGACATCTGGGGGATTATAAGCGTCGGCGACGGCCTTGTTGTTGAAGTTGGGAGGTTCGGCAGCAGGTGTGGCAGCGTCCGCTCTGGGCTTGATGTCTACTGCTCGTTTCCCAAGTCCTTGGCTTTGACATGAAATCTTTGGACCTCCTGCTGATGCAATGGCACGCTCAACGCATCCACTTTTGATGAAGAAGTCAAGGTTGAAATATGCCTGACCACCCGAGGATGTACTTGCCCAGGACCAACCTGTCAAGGCGCCACAACCGTTCTCTTGATGGTGCAGACCATCGCCTCCATCTGTCGACCAGCCGTTGATGTTGTAAACCTCGAATTGCCAGCCCCAACCCATATCCCAGAAAGCACAGTCCGCTGATGGTGGCGGAGGTGGTGGAGGTGGGCTTGTAGACGAAGGCTTGGGCGGTGCCGTGCTAACGGTAGTGCTTGAACCATCGCACAAGGTGTAGGTAAGGCCGCCTGCAACGGCCAGATATGATAGAGAACTGCTTGCGCAAGCAATAACGTCCCCAGCAGTATCTGTAGTAGTAAATGGGTACGGATTGTTGTTCGTTGTGGTTGGTGGCGCGGTAATTGTGGGTGGAGGAATGCTCAGAGTTGTGTATCCACATGGGTTGTCGGTGGATGTTTGGAAAGGCGTAGTTGTAAGGAAAGACCCTGAGGAGCACTGGCAATAACCCGTGACGCCATTCTGAGGGTCTTGGAATGGAAAGCATAATGGCGGCGATATAGTTGTAGTCGCGGGTTGGGTTGTGCTAGATATGAGAGTAGATGGTGTGAACCCTGAGGTTGGCCCCAATCCAGTGGCTCCAACAATACCCGTCGATGCAAGGACAGCTACCGTATAAGTCCACTGAGGGTTCGCCTCGCTCACTCGTGGGTCGACAAAGTCATATTCCGCGCCAGCCGTCTCTCCAGGAAGGAGATTGCCCGAGTCCACGGATGCAGGTGCAGTGCATGATGAGACCGTGGTGGTCGTAATGGGTGTCAAGCTGCAACCGGAGGCTAAAGAAGACGAATACGTGGAACAGCTTGATGTTGTACCTGAGGCGGCCGAAGCACACGATACCCAGTAATCTGTAATTGTGGATCCCGTGCAAGAAGAGCTTGAGGAAGCGGCCGTCGCGGTGGTGGAAGGTGAGGTGTCGGTTTGGGAAGGTGATGCATTGGTGGGTTCGTTCTTGGACGGTTCCGGTGTGGGTATGTTATCATTGCCGATGGTAATGACAGGCCATGAAGGGAAAGGCGGAGGGACTGGTGGAGGATAAATGCCGGGAAGGGGACCAACGCCCCAAAGTAAGAGACCACCTCCGCCACAAAACCAGCAGCCCCACAGAAACGGCACGACTGTATGGTGGCCATTGTCATCTGTTGTTATTTCCGTGTTTGATGCCACTCCAACAATTGATGTGGACTGCGTTGATAATGAGACAATGCTGATAGTTGACAAAGACGCGGCCGTAGTGATTGTGCCTAGAGGGGTGGTAGTAGGAGAGGAATTACCCGCGGAGGAAACACTGGCCGGGGGAAAGCTTGACGTGATCCCGATGGAAACTGTACCGGTGCCAGTGGAGGCGATGCTACTCGGAAGAATGCCAAGAATGGCAGTACCATTGGTTGAAGAGCTAGTGATGGTGGGCGTAATGGTCAAAGGCCCATTGCTGGAGAGAGGGGTGGGTGAAGTGCTGGGAGTGCTGGTTGAAGAGCCAGTGTTGTTGCTTATGGGAATGACAGTCGAGGAGCCAATGCTCGGTAATAGAGAAGACGAAGAGCCAGAAATAGACAAGCCGCTGGGTGTCGCAGAGCTGGAGAAGATAAAGCCACTGGCACGAGAGCCGGTAGCCATGGAGACAGTGGGAAACAACCCATTGGTAAAGGAGCCATTGATTGGGAGGCTGTTAGAGCTTATAGGTTGTTGCCTTGGACCCAGCTGGCCAGGATATGCATGGATCACGTCGGCCACAACAGCGAGCATCCAGAGGAGTTCCTTCATAGTTGAAGCAGTCAACAGTACGTTGCAACAGAAGAGAGCGTATACGAAGGAAACAAGGAGCGAGCAATGTCAAGGAAAAACGAAGGTCAATATAAAACGAACAGAAGCAGAACGCAATAGAGAAGTAGAAACCGACAGCATGGCTAAAGTTATAGATGTAGATTTACATAGAAGTGAGGCACAGCGAGTATCTTGAAGAACACTGCATGAAAGCTCTGATGAAACAAGTCAATTCCGAAGACAACACAAGATCTGATGAAATAAGCCAATCTCGGAGAAAACCCAAAGCAGCCCTACAGGGTGGGATCATTGGTGAGATGGTCACTGGTGAGATCAAATGATTATTGTATGGGTTGGGGGCTGCTGGGGGCTGTGGAGCTCGTTTCACTCCCCAGTCATTCTGAAAATGACCGTCTTCTTCCCCTATTCCCTGCTCCATCTTCTCACCATGAGTCTGATTGGATACTTGTTTCGGGATACAAGATCATGGGGGGCAGAACTCGGGAAGAAAATTGCTTGATATCAGAGTTGAAGGTCTCAATACCTGAGACGTACCGGCGAATTCTGATCGGCTAAGCTAAGCCTCATTGGGTTAGACGAGCTGACGATGGAACGTAGTTCAAACAACAGGTACCGCCCCTCCGCTGCGGACAATCTCATATGGTCAGCACTAGCTGTTATATACTTCAACCGTCCCTCAGTAGGTAGCTGTGTATAATGTCTCCTGCAATTACAATATTCCACTTGAAACAGAGGGGCGACTGACCGAGTGATGACGCGTTGTCGATTCCTATTGATGCTCACGAATACAGCAGTACGATGGCTGGTTGATTGCGATTGCAAAGCATGCAACTCAACACGAGGCTAGGCGCAGTCGTGTCACGACTTTGTATACCATTAAAAGGCCTTTTTGGTTCGCCTGAACCATCAAATATCTCTATTTCCACGGACCCTTTCACTGACACCCGAATTATCGGGACATCTAGGAATGAAGCTCCCTTCCAGCATAGCTAAAAACAACCCACTCCTTAACGCCATCTCCACCAACGATATCCCTACCCTCCGCTCTCTCCTCGAGGATCAAGACCGACAGCTCTTCTCCCAAATCGCACAGAATAGCACCCCAGAAACAGCAGCCTACCTCCTCTCCCGCTATCCAATCCCTAAAGACTTCTCCCAGGACTCCCCCTCCAATCGAATCCTCAAACCAATCCAATACCTTGCCTGTGAATCTGCGCGCCTTGGTAATACCGCTGTGTTCCACTATCTCATCAACCAGTATCCCTCCCTCCTTTCTACCTACAATCCCCTTGTCGAAAGCATCTTGGTAAACGCCATAGACGGCGGTATCGGCATATGGAAAATCATTCTAGAACATAATACAAGCTGGAAGGACTATGAGTTTAGCGGGCATACGGGCTGCGTACTGGAATTTGCTTTAGAGCCTAGAGATAAGGACGTGCTCGAGTTCTTACTCAGGGAAGGGGCGGATACAGATAGAGCAGGGGATCCAGTGCTGGAGCTGGCCAGAATGCGGGGTGCGGAAAGTGAGATATTGGAGTTGATCAAAAAGTATAGCGTATAAAAGCTTGCGAGGGCTTCTGCTTCCGCTGTCATTGGCTACGGAATCCTCATAATAGTGTTGTCTCAGGTCTTTAACCGTGTTTCCAGCCAACATGAGTAGTAAACTCAAGGTGCTGGCCTGAGAGAACCAGGCCATTCAGCTATGTCATTCCTCGATGGCAGCGCCTCAGAAAAGCTACGGCCTAACACCCTCACTGGCCAAGACCCTCCATCATCTCCGCATCCACCGCTATTGCAGTATCAAAATTCCCATGGTCCCTCACTCTAAAGTACGAACACACAGCGAGAGCATAGCATGGCCGGGTACCTGAGCATAAAGCAGTATCCTGGACGTAATCTCGTGACATCTATTAATGACCAGAGGTCTTACTCACGAAATTCACTCAAGTATATCGCGCAAAGTCTGTTAACGGAAGAGCTACAAAAGACGTTAGAAATCGGAGTATTCAACTGGATATGACTGACGGAATTACGGACTTCGAACGTTGACAACAAGCCTGACATCATGGTTAGGAGTGGGTGCCACCAATCATGTTGCAAAGCGTGTTTTAACTCTACCGTCCGCCGAAACTAGCGATGTCTATAGATTTCTCAACTCGGTTCCTTTGCTCGCGCTTATGGTCGTGGGTTAGTGCGCAGCAAACGGCACAGAGCCTCAACTAACCACGCGCTTACGTTAGAAAAACCAGACTTCTTTTTAGCTTACCATGTTTCCATGCTTTCAAGGCAATCTTTGCAATATTGACTCTTTGACAAACCCCGTTTTCACCCTTTTCAATCTGCACCGCCAGAACCACAGGCGGGCATATCTACTCAGCCAAGTCCCTTTAGGATACCATTCATCTGCCTCCGTGTAGCAGCCACGAACTCCTGAAGCCCATCTCTGCAACCATCGATCACGGTCATGCACACGAAGCTTACTTTTCCACTTTCGTCTTGAACAGTAGGTCTGAGATGCTCGGCATATTCGTTGATCGACGCAAAAATTGCTCTACTACTGTCGTCATTATACGCCACGCTGAACCACGCCGAGTGTGCCTGAAAGAAAAGCATAAGCTCGTCCGTAGTCCGAGATAGGATCTCTTCGGTGAGACTGGGAAGATAGTGCTTGAGATGTTCAGGATAGACTTCTCGCTCTCGAATTCCAGAATTACCCCAGAAGCTCAATACGGTGGGGCCTCCGACTTTGGAAGTGACGTGATATCAACGCAGAGGGTCATGACGATGAGTAAAGCATACGACTGTAAGGCTCTAGCTGGTCTGGATATCAACTACGAGCGGCGAACACTGCTGACTGCATAATGTACTTCTCCCAACTATCCTAACCAAGACTATGACAGAAACCTTATTTAGTAATATGAAGCGGTCATTGGAAGTGCAGAGAGACCTGTTTCGCCGATTGAAGCCATGGAATGCGTCCTACTCCAGCGTAAGCTCAAAGCGTGCGAGCGGCGGTCCCCAGAGAAGGTCCGTCTTTGTAGACCTTCCGATAACGACCAGGATGGCCTGAAATGCGGCGGAGACGTCGTCCTTGTACGTGACTCGCCTACGCATATAGTTATTGACGAAGCTCGCGAAGAGTTTCCGAGGGTCTGACCTTGCGTGACCCAACTGATAGACGCGCAAATTATAGGTAGATGGCCGATAATTTTTGATCATGGTACTTTGCACTTCAAGGTAGGATTCTTTGTAGAAACAAGCACAACAATTGAGAAGCTAGAATATTTCCTTAACACATAGTATGTGTTCATGTCCTTGTATATTTTTGTGTGGAACATCTCCGTCCAGACGTGAGTGGCTCGGATGAGATGGAAAACTAAGACTCTCAATCACGCGTGATTCAAAGCGTTTTCGTAGAAGAAGCTCGGTGTAGCAAGAGTTGGCTGTACAGCGGCCTACCAAAGCTCTTTACTAGCTCTTGTCCTACTAGTATTATCGCTTTGGTAGGCTTGGTAGAGAGAGGTTACAGAGTCGGCTTTGAGGAGGATTAGGCGAACATATTCCTTACATTGTAGCTGGATGATTAAGTCCATTCGCGAATCGAAACACTGGCGAAAGACTTTATTCTAGAAGTATTGTCCAGCGCCTCCGAACGGTGCTTTTGTGCATTTGCCCAAGTTAAGAGTAGTACATCATTTAGCACCAATCCTAATGCAACCCGGCATTGCGACTCTTACGATTCATGGACCCAGAGACTATGTACAGTCTGATTTAGCATTCATAGACTTTGTGCCAGTGTACAGCGGCGGACATACTGCCAGTATCTCCTCTAGTTCTACTGTTCCACAAACAATTGAACCAAACACGAGGATAAAGGGCGCATCTGAAATATATGAACAACGTAGGCCAAATGACTTTTGAACGGATGTCAAGCTCTATGCAAGAGTGATATAGTGCAGTACGTTTGTATAGAATAACCTTTCGATCAGCTTTTGGTCCCAATTACTCGGTCTGACTGGTATATTTCTGCTTCGAAACCCGCGAAGGCCTCCATCCTAGTTAGTCCATCCCAGCCATTTCCTCCCCCTAGTTATACTATACACTTTGAGCTCTGAATAATCGTATAGTTCATGGAAAGAAAAAGCAAAAAAGACCATTAAGAGTACCTTCCCGTTTGTCTAGTTCTATATCCATCACGACGTTTTCCGGCTTCGCAAAGGGTAGCCACTTTTATCTACGTCTTGTACGTCGAGCGAACTCCAATAAGTCCCTATTGTAGACGACCTACTCAGTGGGTTCCTTCCCAACCAGTGGCTGAAGTCTTATTTACATCGCAGATAATAGGCAATGGTATGTCATAATCACTCAAAACTCCATTGCTGTCCGAGTCGGAGTTGTATCTTGCTCAGCCTGCAGATTCCGATCCAGATCGAGTACTCTCCCAACGGCGAGATAACGTGGAAGGTAAATTACGCCACCAACGGACTTTTCGATATGCTTTGATGAATGTACTATCGAAGTCCGTGGCTGCAGCTAAGTCTACAGGAACATCCGTATTATGTTGTATCGCGTGGCTACGAGAAGCAACGGTCAAACATGAGTGATCCAGTCCGCTAGTAGCTTGATAGGCCGTTTAAATATTCGTGAAGTCTATGGTGGATAAGGCCTGCAACACTAGGTTCTGCTTGCTACTAGTCTACTAGGGCTAGGGCTAGGGCTTGCCAGGGCCTCCATGCGCACATACAAAAATCTCTGCATGCAATTCTAGCTAGCAACAACATCAATAGCAATAACATTGTTCACCCACCAATTCATGTCTGATTCTCCTCCAATGAGATCACTGGTATTCTAAAGTAGGCAAACGACTGTGTCCGCATCAAGCGATCGAGCAATAACAAACATTGCAGTGTTCTAAATGCAACAATGTCCGGCCCGTCAATTAGTCTACCGCTACTTTTGTCACTGTCAGTGTTTCCCAGGAATACCCCAACAGCGATTATGATAGATGCGTCTCACACAGCTTCCACGCCCTGTGTGTGCTGCGTTAGAAGACCCAGCGCTGTTTAACTATCTCTCTGACCACAATCGTCTCAAAGTTCGAGTTTGAGCAAAGTCTGCGAGGACTGTGAGCGACCTCTTGAATCCAAGGAGCCATAGCCTGTCTTCGAGCTTACGTATCCCGCAAGCCATAAATAGTCTCTAATGATTTCCATACATATCGCTCGTTGAATATCGCAAGTTGGCCGCGCACTTCAGCATGACACTAGGATCTTTGAAACATGTCCCTTCAATTACTCCTGCTCTGAAACGATGACTGGTCGAGGTTAGTTCAAGGGTTTGGCTTTCGCTCTGTAAAAGGTTCCTGGCCTTAGGGGATTGACTGCTCCCAGACTTCCTAAACTTTGCGCTCACCGAATGCATTAGACACCGGAGGAACACAAAGCCTACAATCAAGACGGTAGAACATAAGAAGGTATATCCTAACGACGGGGAGAGACCTCCACAGCCAACAAGCCATGGTTAGCACCTGAGTGAAGAGAACGAGTCAAACATCTCAAATGTAGATCAGCCGCTACTTAGTTATAATCACCAAGTGGCCTCAATATAAAGCTTGTTATGTTGCCCTGCCGGAACTTACCAACGCAATGAGAGAGCTAGGCTTTTCTTAAATGGTCATGCGAATAGTCTATAATAGCTTCCAAGTATGAGCGTTGCTTAGTCTACAAAATCTTCACAATTAATGGCTTTATGTACTTGCCCAGTAATCTACTCCCAGGCTTGACGCCATTGAGGTAGTTGGGGCTTGATGGTAGCATATCATCGTTGCTTCACGAAGTTTTTGCGTCCAACACCATCAACTATGGTCCCTATTATTGTCGCCATTGCCGTAAATGTTGCCGTATTTGTGGTCTTCCCCACTCTTCGCCAGATGTTATACACAACATTGAGCCTTTTCCTCCCAATCCTTGAGAACATCACGATGCTTACTAGCCCGTGTGTCGCTCTGCCAATGTCTTTATCATTCCAACACAGAAGTTCAATATTGAGGCAATTGGACCTAGTCGCGGCCGGCACGTTCAAGTCGTCGTTAGAAGCCAGGGAAGAAAGCCCACTTGTTAAGCCGTGCTGTGATGTATCTGTCGCCTTTTGGATCATTCGTGATGGCTACGAAGCTCTCACGCTCAGAGCAACCTGAATGTTGAGAATACATTAGAATAGTATGTGGCTGAATTCACGTTACCTAGCCCGGAAGGCGCCCAAGGTGACTCGCCAGAAAACCCTAGGCTCTTGGGGGCGCCCGGGATGTACTTGGAGCTATTAGGGCCGGTTCTGAGCCTATCGACGTTGCAAGCACATTTTTTGGTCCTACGTTCGACTTTGCTAGAATTATCTTTCTCTGCTACTAACACTCTCGATGTATGAAAAGCATTCTATGCGTGAACCTTCTCTCGAGTCTCTAGTCACCGCACTGATCGCTGGATAAGAGACGTCGGCCCTTGCCGGGCTGAAGTGATATCCCTGGATTCAGGGTTCGATTGCTGTATGGCTTCCAAAGATTTGCCCCTTGTTTCAGGCATCCATATTGCAAGGACGATTACAGTAAACGTCGAGAGAGCTCCGAAAAGAAAATAGGCTCCATATGCAGAGTGAGCGAGAAAGATAGGAGTCGCAAATGCAACGAGCCAGTTGGTCAACTATTTGAAATGATTAGCATTGTTCCTCGGAGGTCTTTCGGGCTGAAGATTCGCAGGGACTTGGGAGTCACACTTACAAAGTTAAGACTTTGAGCAATACTGTTGGCCGCTCCCCTGGTTCTTGGAGACTGTATCTCGCTTGCATAGATCTTGCCAACGATTCCCCACGTCGACACATACAGCAGTGCGAACAGGAAGATCAGGACAATCACAAGCCATCGACCAGCGCCTCCTGTGACATGTACACTTCCTGCGGCATACAGACAGCCTATAACAAACATACATCCCGCAAGACCTATACCGCCCACGATGACCGAGGTCCTACGGCCCCAGCTGTCCGCATATATCGTCGCAGGAATGGAGATTGCTAACATAAGAATGGCAGATAGCCCTGATGCTAGGAACGAGGCCGTTCCACCCGGAAGACCGGCCTGGACGAAAAGTATTGGTGCGTACTACAAACATAGACTGAGTTAGTGGCGTGCGAGAATCTGTTATTTCCCGGGGTTGGGACTCGACATACATAAAGCACTCCATCAATGCCGCATAATTGAATCATTCCAAGGATGAATAAACCGAGAGCAGTCTTCGCCCTGTATTTTCGATGGAACAAAACAGACAGACCTTGCCAAATGGACACTTTAGACTGGTCTTGCTTCGCCGTACTTAAGATATCTTTTTCCACCTCTGCTCTGGACAACTCGAGGCGCTCTAACTCACGCAAGGCGTCATCACGTCGGTCATGGAGGAGTAGCCAGCGTGGAGACACAGGTAAGTATAGGCAGCTGATTGATAGACCGATTGCCATGATAGCGGCAAGAATGAAAGGTAGACGCCAAGAGATTGAAGATGCGATATGGATCGTACCGTAACAAGTAAAGTATCCGGCGCAGATACCTGCCGTAGCCATAAACTGTGGCAGCGACACTAACATGCCACGTCGCGCCCGTGGAGCGATCTCTGTGATGTAACTATCTCATTTTTGCATTAGCCTATAACAGCTCCATGCAAGAGAATCCCCTTACATTGAGACATTGGTCAACCATAGACCTTCACCGATGCCGGCAAGAGCACGCCCGACCAGTAGCATGGACAGATTGATCGAGCCGCCTTCAAGCGCAGAGCCAACGCAGAAAATCAATGCACCGACGGATACTACGCGAAGATGACCGAAGCGGTCCGCCAGCTGACCAGCAAAGAATCCTGGCGTTGCGCCCATGAGAAGGAGGAATGAGACTATGAATCCACGCAGGATTGGGGAAAGCTCTCCAAAGACCATGGCAAATTGCGGCATTGTGGTGATCGCCCCTATCGCGCCAGTGTCGTACCTACCGAACGAATGTTAGAATCTATAAACAGCGCTGGGAACTTTCAAAGCTTACCCATTCAGAAAGCCACCAATAGAGATTACGAGCGTGAACATCAGGTGTCTTGATGGATGGGTGCTACGGTAGAGCCGGCTAGGCCGGTTTATCCCTAAGGTAGAAGCCATTGCACCTGATTGAAATAGGATCAATACACTGAAGGCTCTTAGGAATAGAAGATGAGAATGGAGATGAGAAAGATCTAAGAAAGCAAGGACGCTGATATTCTCTTTCAGAGCGTATGCTGTCATATTGCAGGGTCATACATTGCTGACAATTCCAATGACGTTGCTACACAGCTCACCTACGTTTACTTCCCCGCATGATCTACATATCAACCACGAGACCCCTGCCAAAATTGTCAATGACCTCGAGTTGTACGACGTTAAGGTATTTGAGCACTAATCTACGCTACTATGGTAGATCCTGCTCTTCATCAAAGGTATCAAATCCAATATGTCCTGCAGAAATCATATTTCTCTGAGGTCCCGAGTTGGGAATGGTGATCATGTTAATCAGCTCCCGTTCCGCCTCTGTCAAGGGAAAGGCCACATCGAAATTTGCCCTGATACGCTCGATGTGATTGCTCTTCGGAACGACAGATATACCCTGGCTTACCATCCATGCAAGTATCACCTGCGCAGCGGTTGTGTAATTTCTTTCGGCAATGTAATTGATCTGTAAAAGTTTCATAAGCACTAGCGTTTATGGAGTGTGGTCTTATTCAACTAACAAGAAGGTCTTGAAGTGGTCCACTTCCAGCTCGACCTGCAACTCGAGGGTCAAGTGCTCCACCAAGCGGACAGTGTGCAATGACCTGGATTTTATAGCTCCTGCAGAACGCTACGAGTTCGGTCTGGGGGAAATATCTGTCCTCGGTCATTTCATGCGTGTTGACGTGATCAACAGAATGCGTACGGGTTCATCTCCACCTGATTAGCGGCAGGAACAACACCGCATACCGCAATAAGTCTCTTCAGCTTTATGACATTGAAATTCGATACGCCTTGCAGGGTTCAGCCATATGTAACAGGCTTCCTTGCAGCTGGAACATACCAATCGCTCTTGTTTTGCCGCTTACTTTCAATTTCTTCATAGCTTCGAAGGTGTCTGGGTAGTCCTTGGAAAGTGAAACATCCACCAAGGGCTACATGAAAGATCGTTAGTCTGCTATTCCAGCGTAGCCTAGCTTTGAGCTCACCTTGCCGGAACCGTCGTTTTTGCGAATTGTCTTATGGTTCTCATCTGTCACATACGCGTAGGCATCTAAGTTGGATCAGCTGCCAGAGATACTGAAATGGAAGTGGCGGATGCGCTTCAACTTACTATGCATCAGGTATAGGTCGACTACCGAGCAGAATTTGTATGTCAGCTGTTGGGATCCGGAGTGTTCCAAGTAAAGAGTTACCATAGTCGAGTCCCATATTGGACAAGCTCATATCCAGAGCTAGTTCTACATCTTCCGGCTTGTGGAAAGTGTTCGGACTACATTCGTCAGTACACACCAACCAGCAATGCCAGTAATTCTCGCTATGCTAGCGGAGACCTTACAGCTTTGTAACGACAAATATCTCGTCCCTGGGTAGGCTGGTTTCTCGGATCGCGTCGCCGACTTCTTTCTCACTCTGGCCATCTCCATATGCCCATGCCGTATCGATGTGACGATAGCCCGCTTCCAAAGCGTCAAGGACCGCTTTTTTCACGATGCCAGGAGAATTGGATTTAGCAGCTTGAAAAGTACCCAAGCCTCTGAGAGGGATTATTCCTGCCAGTTCGCCAAAGCTTCCTGCCAATTCGACTTTCATGTTTGCCTAAAGGGTGAACTGCTGTCTGTATTGAGATAAGTCTTTGAAAAATTGAAATGGACTTGATGTGTTGGGTTGCGAGCTTGCAGCGTTTGAAAATGTCAGTGTGCCGGAGGTGGACCATTAGCAGCATCAGGTGTACATCTTATGTCGTCATGGATACGACTATCAACTCATCGGCGATCAGACGATACGAAATGATGTCCCACGCGATCTAACATGGTGAAACCTCGCTAAGGGAGAGACCGCATCCTTCCCCGCGTTATCTGTCATCGTGCCTCAGATCTGCAGTTTGTGAGGAAGGCAACGCAACTACCATTGACACTCTGCTTGTGCCAGCACCGGCGCAAAGGCCAGCCAACGTCACAAAACAACGCATGGCGTGAGCTGCGTCTTTCATCCTTCAGCCTTCGTTAAGCGTCGTTGAGAGCACCTTGGCAAATGCAAGTGCAAGTCGAGAACAGCAATCTGTATACTAGCTGCACCCAACAAGGCGCCCAATAAGGCGTCCCATCCCATCGACGGCCAGGCACCTCGATTCGGGGTTGTACTCTTGGCGCCTCCGAGAATCGCAATCTTTATCATGAAATCTATCAACTCGTGAAGGCCCAAACTGTTTCAGACTTGGTACTGGAGATTTTCAGCTCTTCATGAACGACCGTAATGTGAACTTAGTAGCTAGACTTTGTTGTGTTGCTATGTCTCTATGTACTGTCGACGGTGAGGAGTCTTGATGTTTTGCGCTAAGGCTACGAGGTGTTAGTGTGACGCGTCAGTGATCGGCGCGTGAGACGCTTAGTCGGCACATAACATGGCTTGGCATGTAACATGGCTCGGTGTTCCCGGTAGAAGCCGCTCACATGCAGTTGGAGGAGTCGTAACTGACTCTCAGCTAGCAGGGGCAGGCTCCAATTATTTCCATCGTCAACGAGAGATCATGCGGAAGCGAGGCTCGCAAGGGAAGGTGCCGATCCTGATAGCAGCCCGCCGAGATCGCTCGACATAGAAGGGTTCACACCCTAGCCGATCACCCTACCCAACCGATCAGCCCTATCGGGCTGAGGTCCGATTACTTGTTCTGTCTTTACAGACATCAACTGGGCAGGATTATCACTTAGTACTCGCTCCGATAACTCGTCCTAGACACTCCTTTGGACTAGGGTTAATTGTTCCAACTGGCAGTTCCCTCGCCACTTATACTACTCAGGTCTCGGCTTTTCCCATCGACCATGTCAGCGTAGAGTGCTGGTTGACGATCTAGTCTCTCCGATTCTTCTTGATGTAGGTCTGAATAATCAGCACCGAGTTACATAGTCTAAAAATCTGAGTTTCAATTGCCTTGAACACACACCTGGTTCGAGAATTCTCAGCTTTGCCGCAGTCGATGACGAAAGCGCCGTAATTTGATTTGATGTCTGTTGGATCTATCCTACACGAATCCTCTTTTCCTCTTTTCCGCCAAGTTCCGCTTTACATATCCCCTGGATAGCATTGCTAAGGTCTAAGAACATCAACTACTATATCGACAATGTCTTAGCAGATGTGGGTCTGACCGTCCACTTGCAATCTGACCTGATCCCTGCAATCTCTTAGACACCTGTTGGTGGCGAGATGCAGAGGATAGGCGCTCAAGCTAACAGCTGTACATGGGTTCTGCTCTATCGAGTATAGTAGGCGGGAGACAAGCGCTAACAGCGAGCTTTGAACCTTGTTTCCTTCGTGATACACCACCATCAGACCACTATGGTGAGCTCATCGCAGGTCATGCAAAGATGTTGAAGGACAACAACCGTGAAATCAGTTATTACCTCTCCTGAAAGAGTACCGATCGGCAGATAAGCTTCGCTTGCTCACATCTCATATACTTTTGCCTAATCATAGCTTCTCTCATAGGAAGCTGCCTTCACATGTAGGGGTCGAGACACCACATCTCTACGTCATTAGCTTATCGACAAACAGGCCCTTTAGAAGTTCTATGGACAGGTCTAATGGGTCTTTATGACCTTACTGTTATCCTTCCTCTGTGCCATGATATATACATATATATCACAATAGACCTGAGAGGTTCTTCATCCGAACATTTGAACACCACAAATCTTCCAATTGCAATATCAGACTTACCTTCTTGAGGGACTCTAACAATGGTAACCATTAGCGGTGGCGTCGATTTCAAAAGCCGAGCTCATACTCTACCTACCAAGGAATCAAGTCATGCATCTAATTATGAAACCTCCGAAGTCGAAGGGTGTTTATGGCAAGATAAGGACTCAAGCAATGAATCTGACTATGAAGCCTCTAAGCTAGTTCTACCGCAAGAGCCTCTAGCGACTCACGCTGATAGCCGGAGCATCAACACCATCAGAGGCCTTGTGCTTGACTGTTGCCAGCAATGGAAGATTGGCCATGGGGGTAAGTGCACTGTTTCCATGTCCACATTCAAGATTCTTACTACGCGCAGGAAGCGGGCTTGGAATGGCTGCTGTTGCGACTGCCCTTTGAAGATATCATTTACGCGTGGATCCTGCCACGCCTGATTGGTTCGACCGTGATCGATTCATCATGTCTAATGGGCATGTCGCCCTTCTGCAATACATTGTACTTCATCTTTCGGGATTCAAGATCTGGACAATGGAGCAGTTAAAGGGCTACTGTCACCCAACAGCTCTTGACTTTACCAACATTACCAAAACCCATCCAGAGATCGAGTTCGACGGACTTGACATGTCTACCGGACCACTAGGCCAAGGGGTTGCCAATTCTGTAGGTATGGCAATGGCTAATATGAATCTTCGAGCCACTTTCAACCGGCCGGGCTTCGAGGTGATCAACAGTGTCGTTTACTGTACACTTGGGGACGCTTGTTTACAGGAAGGTGTAGCGCTCGAAGGTGTGTCGTTTAGTTCCCTCTAGATGAACCTGTTGTATTGAGTGCTGCTTAGCGATTTCACTTGCCGGTCATCTTAAGCTCGATAATCTTATCCTGATATACGACAACAACGGGATACAATCTGATGGACCCATTGATCTTACCTTCAACGAGGATGTCAGTGCGAAGATGCGGTGTGTACACCTCTCGTATCACTTATTGGTGAGGCTCTCAATGATAATTAACGAACTTGAGCAGGGCTTGTGGATTTTATGTGCTGGAAATTCCCGACGGGAACAGTAATGTGGCTGCAATTCGAACTGCACTGGAACACGCCCGAAACCATGTGGGACAACCCAAATTCTTGAATATCACCACAACCATTGGTTTCGGCACGACAGTGGCAGATACATGCAAAGCTCACCAAATGGCCTTTGGAGAAGTTGACATTGAAAAATGTAAAAACAGCTGGGGCTTTGACTCCAAGAGTACCCATTTTGTTCCAGAAGATGTTCGTCAAGATTGGGCCGATGTCCCCAGACAGGGCCAAGAGCTTAAATCCCAATGGAAGCAAACGCTCATCAATTATGCCGTGGAATATCCCGAGCTAGCGCAACAGCTCCAGTCTAAGATCAACGGAGATCTTGGCCAAAAGTGGAGGCAGACATTGAACACATATGAAGTCCCATGCAAAGAATTGCCGCTCCGACAAACTTCAGCGCAGATTTATGACATCTTGTGGAGAATGGTACCCTTCTTTGGTGGTTCCGCTGACCTCTCTGAACCAAACTTCATGATCAAAGAAGCTAAGCCGGTCTTTGGACCCCCTAGACCAGGAGTTGAGAATGTATCCTTCAATGGCCGTTACGTGCACTATGGCACTCGTGAACATGGCATGATAGCCGTTGCGAACGGGGTAGCTGCGTACGCACCTCAGGCATTCATTCCGATCACAGCAACGTTTGCCATGTTTCAGCTGTACGGGGCTTCCGCAATCCGCATGACTGCTATAAACAAAGTACAGGTGATCCACGTTGGCACACATGACAGCATTGCGGAGGGTGCATGTGGGCCTACTCACCAGGTTGGTTTCCTTTTTCACACCGCCCTCATATAAGCACCAATTAATTCTTTCCAGCCTGTAGAACTAGTGAACCTGTACCGATCGATGCCGGACATTAATTACATTCGGCCTGCAGATGCGGAAGAGGCAGTGGTAAGCCATGGCCCAATCCCATCATACCGATAGAAATCTAATGCATTATCACTACCCAGGGTACCTGGATGCTAGCCCTCGACTACAAAGGCCCTACCATCATCGGTCTTAACCGCGGCGCCGTGCCCCTACTTGAAGGAAGTGACCGTCATAAAGTCTTCCAGGGTGCCTACGTACTTACTGGCACATCCGAAGCTCTTTTGACAGTCGTTTCTACCGGCGGCGACCTCTACCGCGTCGTTGACGCCGCTCGCATCCTCAATGCCTCCGGCGTAGCGACCCGTGTCGTCTCTATGCCCTCTATGCGCCGCTTCGAACAGCAGTCTGATGAGTATATTCGCTCCGTCATTCCGTGGGACGGCCGTCCGGTCGTGTCTGTTGAAGCGATGTCAACACATGGATGGGCAAGATGGTCAACAGCTAGTATTGGCGTAAATCGGTTTGGAACGACGGTGCATGCTGATGCTGTAATGGCACACTTCAAATTGACGGCCGAAGATATTGTTCGGCGGATTCAAGGGTATTTGGGCGACTTGGATGGTAAGAACGCACAGATGGCTACTTGGAAGAACATTTAGAGGTATGGATTAGAGTTATGAATTGATGCCATTATGACAGCTAGTGATTGAGTCAAAGTATGATTTCATACTCGATCACGCGTGATCCATTGTTCCGATCATGCGCAATTGATCAATTCATCATAAGCCAAGCTGAAACGAAAAGACCAACGTGGATGGTAGGCTCAGTGGTGGGCATCATCAGAGCAAGAAGTCTGTCATTCAGTTCGCTACTTTGGTATCATACATTGTTTCAGTCCATCATTCCACCATCCCTCCCCAGCCACCTGAATGAGCCATTCTGATATCATGACAATCTAATCCATGCAACGCGAGTATGTAGAGATATCCCTATGTACAAAGCTGAATGCGAAGCGAAAAAGCGAGAAGTGTATGGATAGGCATAAGGGTCATAAAGGCCATGATAGCATACGTCGAATGTAAATAGGAATCGAGGGGTCTAGGCACTGGCTCGGGGCAAAGGCGGAGCTGAGGAAGGATTCTAAATGGAGATGTTAGTGTATGGTGTGACTAGAAGATGGTAAGCATGATGCTTGCCTGCACATATCACGAGTACTCAGCGCCATGTTTGTCAAGATGCGATGCAAAGACATATTGCATGGGTGTGGGAATGCTCGCAACAGAAGACTAGTAATGGAGGAAGGCATTAATCCTCGAAGTTGGGCATAGGAGCATTCAAGGCTGGCATATGCTTGTCAATCTCTGCCCAGGCTGTGTCGTGCATGGCCGTGAAGGCCTCCCATTGCTTCAGACTTGAAGCAGCTTCTTCCCTGAGCGCTTCGGCTTTTGCGCAACGCTGCTCCAACTTCTGCATGTCCGTTCTCGCCTGCTGGTAGGCAGAATTGACTCGATCAAGCTTCTTCGTACAAACTTCGATAGCTTGACGTAGCACAGGCTGAAGGCTTGTCAACTTTGGCATCCCTTCTTCGCCACCTTCTGAATCCTCGGAGATCTCTTCCCAAAGGTCGACATCCTGTAAGCGTTGTTGCAATTGTTTCAGGCGCGTTGATAGGCGGTCAAGACGTGTTCTATTCGTCGACACCTGGTCCTCTTGGGCTGCCTTCTCTTTGGCAAAGCCACTCAACTTCGCCTCTTCCCCAACGAGTATGTCTTCCCATCTGCCGATCTCATGTTCGTTCTCTTGCTTCCTCCGTTTGTGCATAGATACAATTCCAGTATTAGTGAACTCAATCTTGTCGGAAATTCGGCGATGTTTGTAGGGCGTGGAAGCGGATATTGGTGTCAGTGGCGGCTCTCCATGACTTGTTGTATGTGACATGTCGCCGATGGTATCGAATTGAAAGTCGTTGACCGCATCATCGGTGTAATCGTTCATGTCCGGTGCAGCACTCCTACCTACTTCAATACTTGCCAAAGTGTTTCCTTCGTCGGACTCGTTCTCCCCATTACCTAGAGCATCTCTCTTATCATATGAAGGGCCTATATGATCCTCATGATGTTCTCCAGCGCCTTGTTCATCGAGCATCTCGTCGTCATGTGCATGACCTGCATGGTCCTCTTCATTTGGAGTAGTTCCTGGATGCTTCCTTGGTCGACCTGGCTGCCGTCGCATAGCCTCTGGTCTCACAGCCATCACTGCCTTGGGATCGTCGTTGCCATCACGCTCTCGTTCCCTATCGGTTTCCCCATCTTGAATACCGTCTTCATTATCCTGGGCATGACCTTTGTTCCCCCGATGTTCTGCATTGTTGCTCTGCTTGCTGGCAGCCCTACGAGGCCTATCCTGAGCAGCTTCTTCGTCTCTCTTTCGTTTTCGGGCGTCCGCTTTCGAGATGGCTATATCTGAGGAGTTGAGTCTGGCCATAGCCCCGCTGACGTCAGTCGACAACCAGGTCTTAGATGGGAAGCGCGATCCTGGGCCCCCAAGCTCATCAACTCGCTCTTCTCGCAGCTGGGATATAAGGGACAGGGCCTGAGGGAAGGGGGTGCCGAGCTTTGCAAATTTGTTAAGCTCAGCTAAGAAGCGACGGGAGTCGAGGACAGACTTGTCGAAGGCTTTAGCGAGCGCTGACTCTGTCAATGCCCAATCTGAATTGTAGAGGGTGTTGAGCTTCTTAGCAGTTTGGTCGGCTGTTCTGATCACCGGCTTTCGATGAGGCTTCGAGGCACGAGGAGGCATGAGACATGTGGGACATTGTAGTTATGTAGCTCTTAGGTACTGCCGATAGCAGCTCGACCTACCACAGCGATGTTCCTGGTCCATTCATGGTCACGCACGACATTGCAAAAATGCGAAGATGTGAAGATGTGAAGATGTGGGTATTGTGATGTCATGTCATGTGTTGATGGCTCTTGCTGTAGCCGTTGTCAAGCCAACACATCGGGCCCGGATATACCTTTTTCCGGACCCCCTAACATCAACACCGCCAAGGGACTCGAGTACAAAGTATCTATGCTACGCTTCCTCGCCCATGCAGGTTACCATCATGTTGGGGAATCATTTTCAGGGAGCAAGTGGCCATACTACCCACAGCTCTAAGAGATCTGACTGACAGAGCCTGATTACTCGTAAATCGCAGAACCAGACCCAAGTTTCTCTCCACGAGCATTTATAGAGCGATTGAGAAACACTTGTACCTGGCAGTAAAGGAAAATCGCTAGCACGGAAGATCTCAATCTGCCTATATGAATGTGCGTCAATAGTCTCAAGGTTCTCTGGCAAGGTAGCAAAGTCTGACGGAGCAAGCTGGTTGAGATGTCAGCCGGCAAACGAAGCAGCTGTAGCAACTCACTTCGCAATCTCGCCTAGCGTAAGTGAAGCTCCAAACGAGCCACACTTATAAAAATTAGGTTTGGTTAGTCACCGTGTTGATGAGCAGTTAAAGCCAATGTTTGAGAGCAAACCCCAGTCACCAGTGAAGTTCTCCGAGGAAGCCCAAATACGGCTTTTGAAGTCCTTTGAGTAGAAGACATTATGACTTGAACGGTGGAGCAGGAAACAACATGCAATCGATGACATCGCTTAGTGCGGCGGCCAAGGCATACTTCGAGTCTTGTAGCAATAGTGCCGGCGACGTGTGTCTTGGAGTCCTGCAATTGCTTATTCGAAAAATTCTCCCGTGTCGCTAATGGTCCGCCTACCTCGATCTAGATAATCTCAAAGTCCTTGCCCCGAATAGAGTACGTCTACCAGAGCTCTCTTCATGATGATATATAGACTATGACCACAACATTACACGTCTTTGGCCTAGGTTTGAAGCTCTCCTGGATTCGTTGATGGAGATTAGAAATTGGTCTAACTAAAATATAACAGGTTTATCTTCTCTTTAGATACTTCCTTGTAGGCTCCTAATATGTCCTTCGCATATCTGCTGTATCACATCGGTCTATAACCCAATCAGTCGAGTGCGGGATAGCGATAGCAGGATAGGCAGGTTGTGTCCGTGAGCAGCTCCCTCAGTTGGCTGCAGTATCGTACTTGTACAGTCTCAATAGCGTCGTCTAAGTTAGACTTTGCAACATCGTGTCTAGAAGAGAGAGGGGTGTGTATACGGATTAGACATATAGTGAAGAGACCTTTACGATCGGACTGTGATAAGAAAGCTTAGCCGATTTGAGAGTTACTGAAGTTGAAGCCGAGATCATACTACCCTCCTGGTGTCCTGCCTATTGAGTCATTGACTAGTGTCTAGCTATACACCAGATCTAATCCTCGGGCTCCTTAGTCTTACCATATTCTTTCTTTTTCCTGTTCCTCATCTTTCTGTAGAATCGCTCTACGTCAGCATTGTACTCCGGTCCTTACTCAGGCGTCAGGTTGTTTGGCCCTAGCAATCCTCACGTTCTATTCTCCTAAGCTCTGTAGATGCTGATGTAACTTTTTTCGGAGCTACAAGAGCCTATACAGATGCCCGTAAAGGTAGAGCCGGAGATGGAACTTGAAAGATATATCTCTACAGCGCGCAAGTCTCAAATTATATGTCTAGGTCTTCGTTCGTATGTACTAATATTAATATGGTGTTTCTACTCGTTCTTACGGCTAGCGGTTACTCTCAGCCATTACCAGAGAAAGTGCAGACGAAGTTACTATTTTACGTTTCTGGCACGTCTTCGCCGCGAGCTACCCGGCATTGCCCCAGGGCGAGAACCGGTGACCGCGGCCAGCAACAGCAGGGTGGCAACCTGCACGCGCTGGCGTTCGTGCGGGAAGGAGTTAGTGTCCGTCACCCAGTGACAACGGAGTACCTCCAAGAAGTCTTCCACTTCCACATCCAACAAGGGCTTGTCCGTCTCGCTGTCATCCAAGCCATGCTCTTTTGCCAGGGGTCCAACAATAAACTGATACATTATCGTCAGCACTCCTTGATACTCTTACGTTCCGGGCAGTATACCTCGTAGACTTTGTCCAACACAAGGGGGCTAATCCGTCGACCCTTGTATATGATATATACTTAGCTGAGCTGGTGCCAGTACGTCGTAACGGAGCTGACTTTCCGGCCGGTGTACTCGTTGCAAATCCAGTGAAAGAAGTTGTTGATCCTGCCCGCTGGAGACTTCTTGAGCGTATAGTATAGGTCGATGTTGACCACCTTACAGTACCTAGAAAGATTCTTTGGTCAGTAGGGGGATCTATAGAGTATGAGGGGAGGGGCGTTCGACGTACTCTTTCCATAGGCCTCCTATCCTATTCATATATGATTCTGTGGAGGCCTCGTAAAGACCCATAGACCGACGCTTCTTGTCCACCTCTTTGCATCGCCGGTTGTAATATTCGTGTGCAGACACATGGTCCCTCGCAGTAGGGGAGTAGGACGTGGTGGAGGCCGCCCGGAGGGCGTGGCGTGGGACTTTGCGACGAACCATGGTAAGTCAGACGGAAGACATGAATAGTGGCAGTGTAAGCCCAAGAGAAGGGAGCAAGATTGATAAGAAGAATAGGAAGGACGGCCAGAAGGGAGGAAGAAGAGGGAGAGGGAAGGGGGAAGAGTGCTGACCTCTTTATGGCCATAGGCAGAGGACCAAAATTGAATCTTGGGCAAGCGGTCCGGGCGAACTTCAGGCACCCAGGAATCCTTCAGATGTCGCAATTCCGCATCTTAGTGTAGGTGTACTCTGCTGACCCATCGACATCCACCCTTCATGGAGGAGCATCTCCAAGACGCGAATGATCCTTGTGGCGGAGGGAAGACGGGTGATGTTCGAGGACAAGAGCTATGCAGGGGATGTGAACTTAGTTGGCCGTCAGGGCGGCATGGAGGTTGGCAGGGGTGCCGGTGCAAATGAATTGAAGACTGCTCGACCTCCCCGCTTTTATCTGTCGTACATCGTCGATCTTCGCATCTCAGCGGTACGGTGTGCCGCAATGGGCAAATAGCCATATCAAATATTTTGAACTTTTATTTTGAAAACCTACCCTACTACATTTATAATTATTAATAATCTAGTAACTATACCACCACCAGTAATCTAATTACCTATAGCGTATATAGTATAGTTGTCTCTATACATTATAAACTATCCTAGTAGTTAGAACTATACGCCGTTATCTACCGCCACCGTATATATCGCCGCCGGAAATAGGTGAAATACTTATTATCTCTACTAATAATATATAGTAGACTGCGCTAACTACTCCCTATAGGTAAGATAACCTCCTACTAGCCTCCCGCCCTCCTTCTATATACTATCCTACGTCTACGAGTAGCTGGGCGGGTTATAATTCTACCCCGCTATTATATAGTCTAGGTCTCCGCCCTAGCTAGCAGTAGGGAAGGCCCGCCTATAATATATACTAATAAGTATATATATACGTATTGCTATAGAGGTCCTTATATATTACTAGCGCCTTAGTTAAAGTACTACCTAACAAGTACTTAGTAATCTACCCCGCTATTATATAGTCTTCGCCTTAGCTAGCGGTAGGTAAGGCCCGCCTATAATATATACTAATAAGTATATATATACGTATTGCTATAGAGGTCCTTATACGTTACTAGCGCCTTAGTTAGTAGCTAAGATATAGCTAAGTACTGCGTAGTAAGTACTTAGTAATCTATACCGCTATTAAGTATATATAGAAATATAGGTTACGGAGGGCCTATAGTTAATAGTAGTAGAATTAGTAGTAGCGGTATTAGCCTAGCTGTATTAAAAACACCTAAGTAGCTAAAGACTATATAGAGTAATACTATATAGGAAGGATTAGTTAATTAGTTAGATAATTCTATTATTAGAAAAGTAGGCGTATTCTATACTACTCTTTAATATATACTACTTTACTACCTATAAGTTAATATTTGTAACTTTCAAAAAATATTAATAATAATAATATAGTTAGTAGCGATAGTAATATAATATATAAGCCTTAGATTAGACCCTAGAGTAGTACTATAATAGTATACTAAGAGCGAGTTGTCTTAGAGATATTCGATTATACCCTACTATCGCTATTATACCTAATATTATAGCTTCTTCTTCTTATTCTTACGCGCACCAGTCTTCGACTTAGTAGGATTAATAGTAGAGGACTGCGAATAAGGACGCTTCTTATATTATAATATTATTAGTATATTAATCATATTATTATTAGTATCCTATATATAATTAGCGATATTTATATAGTCTTAAGGAAGTAACTTACCTTAAGACTACTAAACTTCTCTATAACCTATACTATAGGGTCTTCTTTCTTAACTTCTATTTCTTCTTCTTCCTTAACCTTCTACTTTCCTTTCCCTTTAGGTTACGGAGTTATAGGTATCTTAGAGACCTTCGCTACTAAAACCTTCGCTACTATATACTTCTTAGGAGCCTCTACTAGAATATATCTTTACCTCTCTACCTTATATTCTTCTTCCTCTACTACCTCTACCGCCTTAAGGTCGTCTTTAGCTATCTTATAGATTAAATATAGCTCTTTCTCCTTAGCTCTGTTAAGCCTAATTCGTAGTATAAAGTTATATACCTATACTAGAGAATTAGCCGTATCTCCTATTATTACTAGTATACTATATAAACTATTACCTTAAATCCTAAGAGAGATCTAGACCCTATTAACCCCTACTACGTTATTAAAGATAAGCTTAGCGCTAGTACTATAATTAGCGAAAAGTATATCATAAATCTAATCCTCTAGAGAATTAATCTTCGTATTAAAGATAGTATAAAGTATAATTCCTAAATATATTAGCTAGGACTATATAATATAATATTATATTATACTAACTATATTAGCGATTATTAATATAGGTCCTCTAGTAATTATTAGTAGTACTACGGAGATAATATTACTAGCGAGGAATAATAGATATAAGCTATTTCTCAGCTACTATCCTACTTCTAGGGTAGGTAGGTTTGGGGATAAGGTATAGGCTTAAGGAGGAGGATAATATTCCCGTATATATCGCGCTATTACTAATATAGGGGCGCGAAGTCGCAGCTGTATAAGTCTACTTAATTAAAGCGGAGTGTCTTAATACTGTAAGTATTATACCCTTATATAGAAGGCGTAGTTCCTAGAAATAATAAGCTATATTAAATATATATAAGTAGGACTTACTTACCTCGCCTTCTTAACTCTCTCCTATATAGTTATTTTTAGAACTAATATATATATAATTACTGCTACAACCTTTACTAGGTTTTACTATACTAAAGTAGTCTTTTCTACCTTTCTCTAAGTAAAACCGTCTTAGTAGGGACGATATTATAACGGGCGTATAGTAGAATTTATCGCTAGTAGTTAATAAAGGATCTAGGGAATCGCCTAGTCTTTTAATTATAATTTAGGGTAGCGGTATATCTTAAATATAGTCGAATTCCTACTGTAGAGTACTTAAAGGAGATATTTCCGGCGGAGAATAACTACGCCGCTAATCCTATATAGATCTTTATAAAAGTTTAGATAATAACTATAATTATAGTACTCTAGATTACCTTAGAATTATATAGGTAGGGAGGTAGTAGGGGGAGAGCTTTATATAGTTAAAAACTATTATATTATACGTTCTAAGCGCCTATACTAACGCTAGTAGGTAGAAATCTTTAGGAGTAAAGAAGTTAACGGATTCTAAAGGTAATAACGAATTTTTTGATTTAGAACTATTATTCTAACACCGCTCTTTAAGAAACTAGCTTTAAGATATAAATCCGTTTAGTAGTTATTAATCTCTTCTATATTAAAGATCTTAGCTTTCCCTTAAAGGTATATAGGGAAGTAAACCCTACAGCGGACGCTAATAAATACTAAAAGAGGGGTCTAAAACTTATAACCGCTATAACTTTTATAATACCTAATTAATTTTCTTTAAAAAAGCAGCGGCGAGCAGCCTAAACTAAGCTCTTTTAAGATTATTAATTACGCTGGGGATATAAGGTATTATTAATAGTTTTTAATACTAAGAGAGATATAGTATAAGTAGGGCTAAGTATTAATAGGTACTCCTATAGTTAATAACGCTAGTAGTTAGGTACGTTATAAGGGTTAGCCCGCCTACTTCGCCTGCTAAGCTAAGAAATCGAAAATAGTACCTTACCGACTATAAGGTCTAGAGATAATACTATAATATCCCTATATATTAAAAATATATAGGGACCTTAAGAAGGGTCCCTATAAGGAGGGTAAGAAAGGAAATAAGGATATCTTATTAATCTATTATATATAATTAGTTAATTAGTTATTTAGAAATATACTATTTTTTCGTTACTTAATATAATTACTTAAGGTAATTACGTAAGTAATATAGCTAAAAAATTAATTATAATACTTTTTAAATCTAATACTTTATTTAAGTATATCCTAGAGAGCCTCCTTATCCCCTATATACGAATCCGCCGCCTTAGAATCCGCCGCCTCTGAATAAATCTTGTTATTAGACTTAGGTATAAGCTTATTATCTAGCTGATCCTAAAATATATTAGGCTCCTTATACCTACGAGTATTCTAAAACATATCTATTACTATCTAAGAAGGTCGCTACCGCCCTACTCCGGTAGGGGTCTCTATACTAGTAAGGATTAGTTCTATACCTAAGATAATATATTAGCGGATTACCTCCCTAAGCTTTATATAGACTAGACTATATAGTCGCTACCCTATTCTAGTAGTAAGGATATCAGAAGCCTTTAGCGTATCTAAGTTATATCTAAGCTTTAGAGCTTTTTAGTAGTACTACTCCTTAGTTACTAGCGGTAAATATTCGTCTATATTATAGGCTTATAATTCCGCCCTAAGCTTTTTAATAAGCTTTAGATTAGGTATACTAGCGTACTTCTCTACTGGAGGTTTAGGGAACTTATAGAGATACTAAGGTTTACTAAAGACTATATAAGGACGGTTCTTTTAAGTACGAATCTTATAGGAATTCTAGTTCTCTATAAATTTAAAGGCTTCTTTATAAATTAAGCGTATATAGACGGCGTAGTAAGCTAGTTAATTATAAAGCCTATTATATTAATAATATCCTTCTTCTTGCGCGATATTAAAGAAGAGTACCTAGCGGTATAGTATAGAAGACTATAGATATATCTACTAAGCCTTAATCCTTTAGTTTACGGTACTCTTCCTAAATATCTAATACTTCTTAAAAGGTCTTAGTCTCTTAGTATAGTCCTCTTACGCGTAATATAACTACTAGTAAGTATCTATAATAAGAATAGTCTCCGTCCCTTAGTTAAACCGGATTATATTAGGTATAGTTTTTACCTCCGCTAAATAGTCTAAATATTACTTTACTATACTAATTACTATATAAGCTGAGACTCTAATATAGATCTATAGAATTTTACGAGAATAGGCGTTAATTACAGCGTAGATTTAGACGCTAAAGAACTCTAGCTTATAATACGTATTAATAGACTAGATTACGTTAGGTCCTAGTATAGTATATTTTTAATACCTATATTATTTCTTCTCTAATCTTCGCTAGACACCTTCTAGATCGACTAGTCTTATTCTATATATTAAATTATACTTAGAAATAGCGATCCCCTTACGTCGGAAGTAGGTATAGAGGTATATAAAGCTAAAGTTAGTAATAAAGCTACCAGCTAGGTACTCCTATATAATACGAATTATCTTATTATCTTAAAACCGTCCCTACCTAATCTTACGCCTCCGCTAATAACCTAGCTTAATCCTAATTCGCCGAAGTAATTTAGCTTATATAGGTATTCCTATAGCTTCTAACTTAACTCTTATCTCTTAATTAGTCGCTAGGCGCTTATAGAAGAGGAAGGTAATTATTAAGTCGTAGAGTTAAGGGTCTAGATACTTATATCTAATATATTTCTTCGCGCCCTAATTATCTAGGCGTCTTTATAGTATCCTTAGACTAACTATAGGGCAGTACTTACGTAATTTAATAAGGATATCCCCCGTAGTAGTACCCCTATTATAGGTATTAAGGATCTATTCTTAGTAGGAGTCTAGGTTAATTATACGTAGCGCTATAAGGATAAGAGGTAGGAATTCGATAGAGTACTATTAAATAAGCTATACTATAGGCGCTATAGATAATTAGATCGCTAGTAGTAGTATAGTTACTAGATTATTAATAATTGCAAATATGGTAGGGTAGGTTTTCAAAATAAAAGTTCAAAATATTTGATATAGCTATTTGCCTATTACGGTATACCGTAGGCGGTATATTAAGTACCTAGGCAATTAGCGCTACTTAGATCGCCGGGGCCAATACTCTTACTGGTCAGCCTATCCTATCCATTTTGCCCAATCTCGCTCCACTCTTAACTTGCCTGAGAAACACGCCATCGACTCATTCGCCGCTCTTGTTTCCACGGTCGCCTCACAGGTCACCTGGAACAGGGGTTATTCCCATCCTTACCGTCGATTTTAAAACCATTGGCGGGGACGCTAACGCGCTTTTGGGGTACCCCACCACACACTAAATTTAGGCGGCAGAAGAGGTACTAGGCGAGCGCTGCGTTATAGATTATATATAATTTAATTATTTCTTAAATAGGTAATAGTAAGGCCCTATAGATACTATTCTTTAGAGTTTTACTTACCTACTACTACCTCCCTCGCTACTACTATAGTCCTACTAATAGATCTATATACTAAGGCTACTATTTAGTAAGAGCTTAAGCTTAGCTTTAGTAATAATACTATTATACTTAGTAGCTATAATATTAGCCTATAGATACTATAGCGTATAAGGAAGAGCTAGAGGTAATATAGGGAGATATATATACTTAGTAAGGACTATAGTAAGAGGCCTAAGGCTCTTAACTATATTTTAAAGGTAAAGCTCCTAGCGTACCTAAAATAATATTCTATAACCTATTTAGATAAGATAGCTTTCTTCCTTCTAGATAAGTTTAATATCTTAGTTAGTAAGGCTACTATTTAGAGAGCTCTTACCCGCCTTAGTTAGTCTTAGAAAAAGTACCGTAAGATTACTAAGGAGTATAACTAAGAGCTCTAAAACTACTAGTTTACTAAGCTATCTAATTAGTAGGCTAATTAGCTTATATTTCTAGATAAGAGTACCGCTTATAAATATATAGGTAAGATTTATTCTATTCAGCTAGTACTTACTAATAGTATTTAGGGGATCGAAAATTTAGATAGGGACCCCTAGAAAGGATACCGTTAATAATATAAAGCCTAATAAGGAGTAAGAGGTAGAGTTTATTACCTACTTTTATAGTCGACGGCTATATTAACTAGATAATATATTAGGGATTAATTACTACCGCTATATTTAATAAATTTATCTAAGATTAAGTCCGTCCTTACTATATACTATATATAAGTAGCGGTCTTAGGTCTATAATTATTATAGATAATTATAAAATATACTAAAGTCCTAAGTTAAAAGATATATATTAATAAGTAGGCGTTTAACTTAAATATCTACCTCTTTATTCGCTAGATTTAAACCTAATTAAGATATCCTTTACTATTTTAAAAGCTTAGATAAGAAGATACTATAATATTACGGAGCTCTATTTAATAGATAATACCTACGGAGAGTTTCTAAACTTAGTAGTATAGGCTTAAGATAAATAGGCTAAGGTAGGTAATCTCTTCTACTTAGCAGGGATCGAATATAAGGGCGTTAATAATATAGCTAGGTAGGTAGAGGAATTAGATAAAGAAGAATAAGCTTAGAAGCTTATAGTCTAAACTAAGTATATTAATTTATATCTCTTACTAAGTCTCTAGCTACGTCTTAAAATACTCTAAATTACTAAGATTAACTCTACTGTATATATCCCCTTACTTATATAACTCTAAGTTATTATCCTAAGTCTTATCCTTATACGCTATTATCTTACTAGACGGAATTATATATCCCTACTTCTTAAAAGACTACTAAGGCTTTATTAAATAAGACCTTATTAAATAAGACCTTACTAGAAACCGCTACGGTAGTAATAATAGTCGATTTCTTCGAACCTACCTCTTATAGCCCTATTTGCTAATATTCCTAGCTAATTAATAACTAATCCTAAGCTTAATCCTAAGCTTACGTGTAAGGGGTAGATACGCTATAAGGACCCTAATAGGGGCCCTCTAGGTATCGGACCTGATATCCTTAACTTTTACCTCTTCTAGATAGTAGAGGGGTAGGGCTCTAGCCTAGAGTCTATCTACTCCTTATAATTATATCAGGTCTAATACTCCGTTAGTTAATCGCCTAGGCGCCTTAGCGTATAAGGTCGGGGGTTCGACTCCTAGAGGGGTACTAAATATCGCGTAAGTAACCGCGCTAATTAGCTAGCTTAGAGGTACCCTAGTAAGGGTCTTAACTAGGTATAGTATCGCGTAAGTAACCGCGCGGATTAGCTAGCTTAGAGGTACCCTAGTAAGGGCCTTAACTGGGTATAGTATAGCTAGCTTAGAGGCGCCCTACGGGGACTTTAACTAGGCCTTAGTAAGGCGCCCTACGGGGGCCTTACGACCTAATAACTCTCGCTAAGCGGTGTTAATTAGGGGAAGTTTAACTTATACTAAGTCCTTAGGGACGAGTCCCCTAAGAGGGGGAATAATTATAAGGGGTAGATACGCTATAAGGACCCTAATAGGGGCCCTCTAGGTATTAGACCCGATATCCTTAACTTTTGCCTCTTCTAGGTAGTAGAGGGGTAGGGCTCTAGCTTAGAGTCTATCTACTCCTTATATTACACTATTACTCCTTATACTTATTATTCTTCTAAGCTTATATAATATCCGTAGTATAGCCCTTATCTATTAGCGTATCTAAAGCCTTCTTATATATATCTATAAATTTAGGGTGCCTTATATAGAGCTACCTAATAAACTTAGCGAGCTCGCCTTCGATAGGACTACTATCTTAATAAGGTAGAAGACCTAGTAATACTATAACTAAACGAGAGATTAAATAAGGTCGGCGAGTTATTATCCTAGCTATACCTCTAGTATAAAGTTCTTAAATTAAATCTGAGGTTCTTATATCTCTAAGCGACTAGGGCTCTAACGTTAGTAGCTAAAAGCTTAGTAGAAAGCCTAGTAAAAGCTATATCTATAGGGATAGAAAGGCGGAGGCGGTAGCGGTCTAAACTACCCTCCTATAGTAGGATAAGTAGGTATAGGTAGCTTAGTAGTATACTATCTCTTCTCTTTATAAGCCTTATTCTTCTAAGTCTGCTATAGCTCGTTAAGTACTAATTTAGGCGGCTAGTTATTACTAAGTTAACTTAAGGTATCTTTAAGGATAGTAGCTACCTATATCTTTAAAAGATTTAGAAGGAGGAGTATATACTTACCTTTATATATATAGTAATAGTAGCCCGAATTCTTATATATAGAACTCTTATAAGCCTATCGATTATAAATATCCTATTATTTCTACCTCTAAGGATCTTTATTATTTATCCTATCTATCTCCTTAAGAAGCCTATTAGTTAGGATATATATAGAGCCTCTTAGTATTTCTAAAATCGTCGTCCTAGGCTTCTTTTTAGCTACTTTACCTATAATAAGGATCTCTCCGGTATTATTATAGGCCTAGTAGTATATAAGGTTAACTTATAAGCCCTTCTTCCCCTCCTCCTACTATACCTAAAGCTTATCTTTAACGCTTACCTAATTATATTATATCTTAGTAGTTATAGAGCGTTAATTTAGCCCTATAAGCTTCTTATAGAATAGCGTTACTTAGACTAAGACTTAGTAGTATATATAGCCTCTCTCTATAGCCTATTAACTAGTAAAGTTACGCTACTTCTAATATATAGGGGTAATCTTAAGGTTATTACTACTATTAATAGTATAGTCCCGGAAGATCTAACTATAAATAGTCGAACTTTAGGTATCCTTCTCCTAAAATAACCTAATAGTAAGCTTATACTTAATAGCGATATATTTTAGTAACTTAAACTTATTATTACTAATTTAGTAAACTAGGGCTTTTACCTTTCCCTTTTTATTTACTATAGAATTATAGGATTACTAACTAGCTATAGTCTAAGATTATAAGATATTAATATTCTTTAAAGTCTCCTTACCTTCCTTACTATTACTAAGAATACCCTCTTTATAAGATATATCCTTCCTAGCCTACGTCTACCTCCTATTTAGCTTACTATTAACGCCTATAAATAGACTTTTAGTCGAATAGCGTCTAAACTAAGGTTATAGGGTATTAAAATATATCTAAGTATTTAATAACTAAGTCTTAAACCTTACTTTATTAATATCTTTATCCTTATTTAGTAGATTATATTAAAATAAGGCTATAGACGTTTAAGATAGTATATCTAATACTAAATTAATAGCCTCCTAAGCTTTAGCCTTAAGTAATATTATTAAGGATAGTAATATTAAGGATATCTAGCTTAAAGAAAAGAAGCTTAATAAGGGAAGCAGTAGTAGTAGTATACTTAAGTAGAATATATTAGGGACTTAAAAAGATCTATCTATAGTACTTAAAGAGGGGGTTTACTTAGTCGCTAGGGAAGCCTTTTTAGAGACTTTCTTAGTAGTAGGCTTTAAAGCTTTACTACTCTTTTTTAGTAGTAGTAGATACTTCTTAGCCTACTTAAGCGCCTAGGGTAGCTTTAATACTAAATAACTAGGTTAAGAGGCAGTAGGGGTAAAGGTAGGGGTAGGAGGCTTTAGAATTAGACGTCTAGGTATTTAAGAGGCGGAGGCGATAGTAGTAGTAGTAGTAGGGGTAGGAGGCTTAAAAGTTAGATAGTAAAGTATCTAGGCGATAGTAGGCTCCTTATTAATAGTAGAGTCCCTTTTAAAAGTACTAAAATAACGCTTTCTAAGGGGTATAGCGATAGTAATAGTAAGGTCTATAATCTATAAATATAGGGGAAGTAAAATACTATATATAAGGCGGTAAGGGCTTTATCTTTACTATTTTAGGAAGACTATATAAGGACTACTATAGAGATAACGCAGCGCTCGCCTAGTACCTCTTCTGCCGCCTAAATTTAGTATGTAGTAGGGTACCCCAAAAGCGCGTTAGCGTCCCCGCCAATGGTTTTGAAATCGACGGTAAGCAACTGAAGCAACCCGTGTTTTCGACTTTCAATTTGGGTCCTCCATACGTTCATTTCCTTCACAAATCGACGTTCCATAACTGCTTAACAAGCCTTTGAACATAGCGCCCATATTGATCGAAAGCTTCGCCGACAACGAGTATTCAGGTGGTAAAACAGCTACAGGCCGTTAGGAGGATCGTTTGATTGCCAAGGTAGCTAATGGAGGAACTGCCACCTTAATCGCAATCCCGATGCGAGTGTGAGCAGTAGGTATTTAATGTTATTATTGATCCTGTGACGAGGCTTTCCAGAGACTGAACTTCTTACTGGTCAAACGTAAGTGGTGCGTGCCATGGCAAAGGTATTAAGAGGCACCAGCTCTCAGCGATGCCACGTCGTTCATGCAAGGCGTTATGTTTGTCATCAGATGCTCTTAATTGGGCGACGCAACCGAAGGCATGCAGTGTAAAACGTGCCAGCGTATGAGTCATGGGACGTGGTAGGGCCAATATCCTACCAATATTCAGCGTTCAATCAGTTACGTCTTTGATCAAGTAGGGCGTATGCGCTGCACTACGATAGTCTTGGAGAAGGCAGGATCAAAGACTTATCTATAACAACTTTCACCGGCCCTATATTCCAACCTCCTTTTACTGCCTAAGCTGCATTTGAGATCCTTCCTTTCTTCCTCATTGACTGCAGCACCACCAGCACAAGAGTGAACGTTAAGACTGACGGCACCACTACATTGCGTCACAATGAGTCACGGCAAATTCTACCACGCAATAAATTACGGCTCATCCTACCAGAACCCTCTAAACTACGGTGATAGTAACAACAATAACAACAATAATAACAACCACAGAAATACGAGGCACTGTAGTAACTGTGAACGCATTAAGAGTGACAAACTAAAGTACGGGCGTCATTGTCAGCAGTCGGACAGCTTAGGCTGGCGTAGCGCACACAACTGTGCTAACCACGGCGGCAATTCTTACCTCTGTGTTCAAAGTGGAGTACCTTCTTGTATGGTAAGTGACTTGGCGCTTCTGCGCGTAATCGCCTCTTAGAAGTATACAATGGCTAATGAGCAGACGCAATAGTCAATTCAAGAAGCGCAAGCGCGCGGACTAGAGAATGGCGAGTGCTTCAAGAAATAACGTATCCGGTCCCATGGAATCGTATGTTATCTCAACGTCAAATCCGCTCCCGCCTGCCATTCTTCAGCAAATTGCTATTTCCGGTGCTTTGGATGAAATCTCGAACAGTTCAGGATCTGTGCGTCATCATATCTACTCGCATGGCAATCGCAATAAGGCCGATAACAAGTTAGGCAAGCCAATGCTGTTTTTCATCTATCAAACCGCACGTCACGGGCCACAAAATGGATTTCGACTCTGTCTCGTTCATATGGACTTCCAGATTACATCTCCAACTCGACCCGAGAACGATATAGAAGACGACATTGATCGTCTGGAGAAAGAGCTTCCTCAAGGACATATGGAAGTCGTATTTCTAGGGCCAAAGCCTACCATACCTAGTGATAGCGAAGAGGATTAACTTGTGTAATCGAACGAACTTAAGAAACGAGACTCTCATATTATAGTACTTTATACACCCCTTATATCTCACGTAAGCTCGTCAGGGGAGTACCTCTATAAATTGAGGTGGTGCGTACGCGCTGGGGGAGTATGTGCTGGGGGAGTGGGCTTCATCGAGGACCATTTGTCTTTCGCTCGGGAAATCGGTCCAGGATCGTGGCCGCCAATTAACTCGAAACATCTAAATTCCAAACTATTTCAGATGGTACCGACCAACCAATTCATTGTTTGCCCGAAAATAAATCCACACACCATCTCATTCACCCCCGTAGTCTTACATTCCATCGTATATAACAGTCTACTCCTTTGGAATAGGTCCAACATCCATACACTTCCCCGTCGCAGCAATCGGTACTTGCCCAGGTGGACATTCCGTCTTCTTCGGTTTACACTCCTCCGAAGAAGCCGTATTCCCTGTTTCTGCCAGTTTAATCCAGAATGCTCACAGCATTATCCGTCTTCGCCTTCTTATGCATCTCGATAGCCTTATCCTCGTACTCTCCCATCCTCTTCGCCACTTCACCGCCAGTAGTAGCTTCCAAGTCTCTGAATTCAAAGATCGGGGCCGGAGATAATGGATGGTCCACTACGCTCTCCATACGGTCGTTCAGGCCGCCGATTTGTCCGTGACGGGTTGATAAGTCCATCAATTTGAGGAGATCGAGCTGTTTTTTCGCGACTTTATCGTTCATTTGCAAAGTGTCTAGAAACTTGTCGACGCCCAGACGGCCTTTCTTGATCATATCATCTTTGCCATCCCAGTCTTGATCAACCTTGTTGCGAAGATCGTCAGGCTTCCATTTGAATTCGTAGTCCTTTAATTTATCGTTGGAAACCCCGGAGACGGTGGAGACAATGGTATAGAGGGAATTACCGCGCTCAGAGATCTCGGCTCTGAGTTTCTCCTCGATGAATTTCTTGTACATGCCGAGGAAATCGGTACGTGGCATGATGTTGAGTGAACGTTTGGGACCATAACGTTCATCGTTGTCGTTGGCGACGATGCAGTAAGTTGTGAGGAGGGAGAAGAAGCCAAGAAATTCGTCGGTAATGTCGCCCGGCTTGATCTTCCCAAAGTCCTTGAAGCTGTCTTTAGTTGCAATGACGATTTTGTCGTTGTAAGAAGCGCCTTTGTTGGCTAGGACATTGTCCTTTTTGTCTTTGCCGTCTTTGAGGACTTGCAGTAGACCTTCCAGTGGCATTGCTGCTGTGACTTGAGGGCCGATACGGAATTGATCGAATTTTGTTTCAGCTTTGGGCCACAGTACAGCCCACGGATTGTACTCTGCAAACCTCTCGATCTGGACTTTACAGTCGTTGTTACGACATGGAGCCCAATCGCCCTATATTTCAAAAGGCAATCGCGTAAGAACAAGCAAGACGAAAACTTGAAGGGAATTAAGATGTACGTACCATATATGTAGTAATCTGCTCGCCGAGTTTCTCCGTCCCATGTTTTCCAATCTCATTTTTCTTGCCATCTAAGATGATTTCTGTGAAAGGTTTATTCGTGCCGGCAATTTCAGCGGTGATATCCCAGTTCTCCTTGGGATGGTCTTTGCCAAAACCGATGGGTGTGATTATTGCACCCTTGAGTTGCTCTCTCCTGTCTGGGCTCATATCCTCATACTTTTTGCCTTTTGGATCGTACACGATTTGGGCGATCTCCAGCTCGACTCCCAGTCCAGGGACATCGAATGCACGTTTATTGTGCGGAGCTGCAGCGCTAGCTGGAATGGCAAGTACGGAATGGATGGGACCTGTGAGTGCTAATACAGCGAGAAAAGAGCTGATGGAACGAAGAGAACCCGGACCTTGGGGAGTGAGATGCATGACGCTATTGGACTGCGTGCAGGAGAGACTCGGTCACGGTGAAGGATGCGGGTGCACGTCCGAAAGATGGTAGAAATATTGGAGGAGATACAAAGTCACAGACCAAGTTAGAGGAAGTTAACGAAAATATGGTCTGGTTTTCTGAGTGGAAAGAAGATTTGGCATAGGGGGATAAGCATGGTTTTTATAGACATTATACACCTGTGCTCGCCGTACTGAAGTAAAAGACGAGACAAATGGTATTGTTGTCACAACATCAGGCTATGCGTGGCCCAGACAAACAGATGACTATCACTGACCTTGTTTTGCTATTATTACGGCTGCGTTTGATCCTGCTGGTCGCCTTATGCTTATGCTGACATTTGATGAATAGCGTAGTGTTACGAGCCACCTAACGTAATTCGCTAAGGTGACAACGTATTCCAACATCCTAATTTCTTCCCACACAAGGCCATGATGTCGAAGCCCACAGCAGCATGGGCGCGAGATGAGAAGGATGATGGTGCCGACCACTCTGATTGCCCTTGTCGCGACTTGCCTGTAGACTCTAACTTATCAAAGTATCATATTAACGAAGCTTCGAAACAATGGATTCGGTCAGAGCGGCTCAATCATCGCAGCCATCAATTTATCTGACCCTGACAGGGTGACGGTGGCTTATGCTCGTATTGAGAGTTGGCGTTGTGTGTGGACCCTTGTGGGTAGATGTTTCGCTTTCATCTCACGTTGATACGGACCGGACGGAGGTACCTTCGGAGATTACAAGGTATAACGATAGAACTACCTTACTTACACCTTTATCCTAACACGTCACCTTTATGCTGAGACTTTATCGCCTCCCCATCCGTTCCTCCTGTTTCCAACTGCATCCTCTCACGAAGCTGCGCCCATCCTGAGACTCCACCGCCTCCCCCTCTAATTCCAACTGCATCCTCTCACGAAGCTGCGCCCATGAATACTGCGAGGTAAGACTGCGTCCAAGTGGCACGAGGGGTTTTCGCTTGGGATGCCTGACTGAACTACAATTCGCATCCGTTACCAGATGTAACCCCGCAATCACAGTTTCATATCCCCATGACCAACGTTAATATCCGTTGCCTGAAAAGGATCGATGATCACAATGTCCATCATAGACCTCCCACCAGAGATACTCTGCCAGATCTTCCAATCCACAGCCGACTTCTCCGTCGTCAATGCTCTGGCTCGGACATCCCGAGCCCTCCACTCCATTTGGCTTGCCAATTCTCCTGCTATCTTCCTCGCCGTGGCTGTCCGAGCCCTCCCCAACTTCAGCGACGCTGAGCGTCTGATCGCTGCGCAAGAAGAGGCCCACACCGCAGCCCGTTCAAACTTCCCTGCACCCTCCCTCTCTCGCCATGAGCGCTTTCTTTTCAACGCCCGTTGCGCCTCCGCTGCCTGCAAACACTGGGACGAAATTTGCCAGGTGCACAATCTCGACCGCGCCCGTGGCGACGACTCAGCACTGACAGCTTCCGAACGCGCACGCTTCAAAAGATCCTTCTACCACCTCTGGACGCTATCTACCCTTTCCAACACGCCAAGCTTGCGACCTCAGGCCCTCAAGTTCCTGGTCGCCTGCGATCCCGTCGAGCTCGCCGGGCTTGACGAGATTGCTGCCTGGGCTGATGGCTATAATGAAAATGAATTTGGGGACTCTGGCTTGAATTTCAAGGACGGGACGTGGAATGCAGCATTTCAGATGGTTGGCCAATATTGCGCTTGGGACAAGAAGGAAAAGAGTGGACATAGAAGGATTAATGTCAGTGGTGACGAGGCGCCCCTAGGTTTCTGGGTCTTCTTTGACCACACGCAGCATTATCTCAGGCAGATAAGGGCGCATTGGTAATTCCAGTAAGTTCGAGTGGGATCCGCTGAATTGATGAGCGAAAGGTGAAACTCTGTGTCATTCACGCCATGTCACTCGCCGGAAATCTCTACACTTTCTCGTAACTTTTCCCTCAGGCATGACCAGAGTCCACACACTGCTCAAAGACACCGGCCGATCCGCCTTCGCCCGCTCTCTTCAGTACTACTCAATACGTCGAATTCCACCCGCAGGTCTCAGTATATCCTAAGATATCGCCATACAAACCTCCTTGTCTGCACGAATCGTGATACCATCTGGTTCCGGCCAGATTCACTCTATGATTTCGCAAGCCACTGCCTCTACACAGGTAACCTTTACTACTAGCTCCTCCTTACTACCCTTCTCCTTATTTAGAATAATCTACTACTACTACTATCGATAATAATCTATATAGATTCTAGTCTTAGTTGTAACGGGGTGGTTTAACTCCTACGGGTAAATCACATAGTGTATTAAGTACTAGAAGGTAATAGAGATAGATAGTTATTAAAGTATCTTTAGCTAAGACTCCTCTCTATTATATAAGTTAAATATAAGGAGATAAGAAAATATTCTATTAAAGGAAAACCCTTCCTTATATATTTAAGGGAGGAACCCTATACTCCTTTAGGTCGCCCTAATCGCTCCCTATAACTATAGTAACTATAGCGACTAGTCGCTATAAATATAGTAGTTATACCCTATAATTACTATAACTACTATAACTAGTTACCTAATAGCAGTCCCTAAGCTACCTTACCTAATATATTCCTTATTACGCCTAGACCTATAATACTATCCCCTTATTAAGGAGTCTTCGTCCTAAAGAACCTTACTTCCTTAATATTCCCTATACTATCTAACTAATAATAATAACTTATAGATTGTATTTCCTAAGTTAGTTTAGTAGCTATAGTATTATATCTAAGGTATACACGTTCTTAAAAGGAATATTATATATTATCCCTTTCTTCTAAGTATACTAAGTATATTCGTTTAGATAAGAGCTGTTAACCTACTAAACCTATTATATATTTTAATAATATTAACCGAGCGATAGCTAAATTAGAGAAGGAGGAAGAGGAAATAGAAGTAGCTATAGACGCAGCTATAAAGCTTCTAGTTTCTAAGAAATAAAAATTAAAACGTATATATACTTAGTATTATTTCCTTAAAGAGCGTAAATAGAAGCTCTTCGATAAAGGACTTTTAGATATAAAGGACTTAGAGAGGTTAGAGGAACTAAAAAAGGTATAGGAGGTAGAGAAGGTAGTAAATAAGGCTACCTTCTCTAATATACTAGCTAACCCTTCCCTATAGACCTCTAAGATATTCTTATAGTTTTAGGATTCCAAACCCGGAACTCTACTAGCTTTTTAGGGTAATTAAGTACTAAGGGTAACTCCTATATATTCTCTAAATAATTATAGTCTAACTACTTAATTAAATACCTCTTTTTTCCTTTAATAATCTAATAATCTAGAATTTCTTTAATATTATACTCCTTATTATCTTAATCTAGGAGGAGCGGTATAGTCCGTAGTAGTATTTTAGGGTCTACTTTCTTAAGTAAGGATATATAGAATACTAAGTACTTTCTTATTAGCTAAGGGAAATCTAGTATATAGTTTATATCCCCTTTACGTTCTTTTACTAGGAACGGTCCTAGCTTTATATAGTTAAGCTTATTACTAGGCCTATTAGTTTTAAAATTTCTATAAAGAAGATATACCCTATCCCCTTTAGAAATATTCGGTCCTTTTAAACGTTTTCGATTATAATATATCGCTGAGCGGTTACTTAGGAATTATAAATCCTTTTATAATTCTTAATAAATTTATATTATTTCCTAGGTAGTAATAGTTACCCTTTAAGCTTTTAGTTCGATCCCCCTTAGTAATAATATTATATAAGGTTCGAAACTATAGTTAGCTCGGAATAGTATTATACCTATTAGGTTAGATAATAATCCGTTATATACTAGCTATATAACTAATAGATAGGATACCTAATCGTCTTATTAGTAGTTAATATAATACTAAAGATACTATTCTAGCGTTTAGTTAGTTCTTTCCGTCTAACTATTAGTCTACGGATAGAATATTATACTTATCTTTATCTTAATTCCTATTATATCTATTAATAATCTCTAAAACTTAGAGGTAAAGAGTTTATCTTAGTTTAAGATAATTTCTTTAGGAAGCCTATAGTTAGCTACTACCGTTTATAAGAACGTATACGCTAGATCTTCTATATATAATACTTCCTTATATAGTACGAAATACGCTATCTTAGTTAATTAGTTATTAATTACTAAGATTATATTATAGTATATACCTATTAGTCTTTCCTTTAACTTTAGGAGTTTAATAATAAAATCCTATATAATACTTATAACGGGGTGGTTTAACTCCTACGGGTAAATCACACAGTGTATTAAGCACTAGAAGGTAATAGAGATAGATAGTTATTAAATTATCTTTAGCTAAGACTCCTCTCTATTATATAAGTTAAATATAAGGAGATAAGAAAATATTCTACTAAAGGAAAACCCTTCCTTATATATTTACCTTAATTATACTAAGCCCTAATATAATCTGGGTAATTTAGCCCTATATCTACTATATTACTCTATAATCTGCCTGATATACCTTAGATTACTTATATTACTAGGTCCTCTCCTAAGTATCCTTTACCTACTAACCCTATTATATACCTTACCCGTAACCTTGCGGGGTTACCTGTAATATAATCCCCTTATTTAGTTATTTTCGTCCCGAAAGTAACTTAATAACCTAAGTATTTCTTCCTTATACTAAGGATTAAGAAACTAACGAACTCCCTTACTTATTATTATTAGTTAGTCCTAAAACTCGGGATAGCTTCCTTATCGAAACGCTCCTATTTATAGTATACTAACTTAGGCCTTCTATATTATATAGGAGAAGTATCTAACTAATACGTTAAGTATATTTATAGTAGTAATAAGTATAAGCTATCTCTACTTAATATTCCTAAGTAGAAACGGATAGAGGAACAGCGTACTAAATTATATAGCGAGGAGGATAAAGCCTTTATAAAGCTTTCTCGCCTATAGAAATAAATTTAAAGGATTAAGGCGAACTAGGCGAAGATAGTTTAATAAGAGGTAAGGAATATTAAGTTTTTAGAGAAGGAGGAGGAGAGGGAGAAGGAAGCTACTACTTCTAAAGTCCTAAATAACCTCCTATCCTTCGACGTAGGTAAGATTAACTTTTTTAGGTAGGATCCCCTAACTACGGATTTTATTTCTAGAACTACTCTAGCTTCTTAGGGTAGTTAAGCGTAGATAGTAATTCCTACGTATTCTCTAATTAGTTATAGTCTAACTACTTTATTAGATACCTCTTTCTTCCCTTAATTACCTAATAATCTAGAATTTCCTTAATATTATACTCCTTATTATCCTAATCTAGGAGTAACGGTGCGGTCCTTAGCGGTATTTCGGGGTCTACTTTCTTAAGTAATAATATATAGAATACTAGGTACTTCCTTATTAGTTATAGGAGGTCTAGTATATAGTTTATATCCCCTTTACGTTCCTTTATAAGAAACGGTCCTAGCTTTATATAATTAAGCTTATTACTAGGCCTATTAGTTTTAAATTTCCTATAAAAAAGATATACCCTATCCCCTTCGGAAATATTCGGTCCTTTCGAACGTTTTTAATTATAATATATTACTAAGCGGTTACTTAGGAACTATAAGTCTTTCTATAGTTCTTAATAAATCCTTACTATTTCCTTAGTAATAATAGTTACTTATTAGGCCCTTAGTTCGATCCCCTTTAGTAATAGGGTTATACGTAGTTCGAACCTATAATTAGCTCGAAATAGTATTATATCTATTAGGTTAGATATTAATCCGTTATATACTAGCTATGCTATTAGTAGATAGGATACCTAATTATCCTATTAGTAGTTAATATAGCACTAAAGATATTACTCTAGTGTTTAGTTAGTTCTTTCCGTCTAACTATTAGTCTATGGATAGAATACTATACTTATCTTTATCTTAATTCCTATTATATTTATTAATGATCTCTAAAACTTAGAGGTAAAGAGTTTATCTCTATCTAAGATAATCTCTTTAGGAAGCCTATAGTTAGCTACTACTATTCGTAAGAACGCGTACGCTAGATCCTCAGCGTTCGATACTTCCTTATATAGTACGAAATACGCTATCTTAATTAAACGGTCGTTAATTACTAAGATTATATTATAGTATATACCTATTAGTCGTTCCTTCGACTTTAGGAGTTTAATAATAAAATCTTACGTAATACTTTTCTACGGACTATCTAGGATTACTAGTAATTTCAACTCTCTATAAGGCTTATATTAGGAATACTTCGTCCTAATATATATATTATATTTATTAATACGATCCTTAATATACTTTCGTATCTAGGGGAAGTAGAAATTGCGAGATACCTTCTTAAGTATCTTTTTAATCCCCTAGTATCTACCGGAGCTCTCTACTTTATAGTAAATCCTAAAAATTTCTCCTTAAGTACCTATAGGGATATAAATCCGTTCTTAAAAGGTTAGTAGTCCTAGATCTATTTTTCTAAATAAGTTATAGCTATTAATATCTTTATAGATCTTAGATATAACTTTATTCTTTAATAAGTCTTCTAGTATCCTCTTAGTTAAATCTTCGCTATTAATAGTTATTATTACTACTATATATAGTCCGGCTGTATTAGGTCTTAATAAGCTATCCTTATAACGCGTTAGAATTATTCTAGAACTCTATTAAATATTTAAAATATAATTAGCTCTCCTGCTAAGTACGTCTATAGTATTATTCTCGCTACCCTTAACGTATTCGATTCTAAAATTAAATATTAATAACTCTTCGTACTACTAAGCTAGACGTCTCTTAAGCTCCTTAGTTAATAGGAAGAATATTAAGTTCTTATAATCTATTAAGACCTAAACCTAGTACTTAGTTCCTTCTAGATAAACCTTCCAAATACGAAATACGTCTATAATAGTAAGTAATTCCTTATTATATATTAGATATCTAGTTTTAGCGTCTAGCAACTTCCTACTATAGAAGGCTATAGGGTGCTAATAATAAGTAATACCTATTTTCCCTATTTTTCCTATATTAGGGCTATCGTTCGTAGATAGTTAGCTAATCACTGCTCTAATTACTCCGTCGGAGGTATTAGTATAGAGGCGAATAGGTACCTTTAGGTTAAACTAATATAATATTAGATTAGAAGTAAACTACTTTTAAAGAGTCCTAAAGGATACCTCTACTTCCTTCGACTACGTAAATAATACTTTATTATAGGTTAAGCTAGTAAGAGGTACTACGGTTTATAAATATATATAGATAAACTTTCGATAGAAATTCGCAAAACTAAGAAATAATTATACTTCTTTCTTATTTATAGGTATAGGCTACTTAACTATACTTTTTACCTTTTCTAGGTCTATCTCTAACCCTTAGTTAGAGATAATAAACCCTAGAAACTTAACTCTCTTCTAGTAAAATTCGTACTTTAATAACTTTAAGCGTAGTCCTACTTACTTAAGCTTCTTTAGTACCTTCTATACCTACTTAACGTATTCCTTATATATATCTAAGTATACGAGTATATCTTTAATATATACTAGGACGAAGTTATCTAAATATTCTTTTAGGATATTATCGATAAATACCTAAAATATTATAGGTATATTCGTTAACCTAAATAGTATTATAAGGTATTCGTAGAGACCCTATCTTATACGGAAAGCTATCTTCTACTCGTCGCCTTTTTTTATACGTATTCGGTTAAATACTCTTAGAATATCGAACTTAGTAAACTATTTCTTACCTTAGAGTTTATCTTAGAGTTCTCCTATTAATAGTAATAGATAGCTATTCTTTATAGTTATATTGATTGATTGATTGGTTTATACGCCTATTCTAGTATCTATATATACTAATGAGGGTGTTCTATTACATTATTTGTGAAACCAGTAGATGGTACACGTAGTGTGCCTTTCCTAGCCGCA